>JADRCD010218214.1:10384-25266 GCA_019843815.1 Montemys delectorum | reverse complement strand
GAGAGAGAGAGAGACAGACAGAGAGTGCACCATTTGTGACAATATGAATGGACCTGAATAAACAGTATAGTGAGTGACATAAACCATTCACAGAAAGATAAACACTGTACAAGTCTCCTCTCATGAGGGGCCTGAAATAGTCAAACTCATAGAATTAGAAAACAGAATGGTGGCAGGCCAGGACTGGGGAGGGGAAATGAGGACTGCTCAATGAATAGGACTTAGTTCTGCAAGGTGAATAAATCCCAGGGATGTGCTAGACAAGCACAGTACCTGGAGTTAACAATGTGGTATCCATGGTATCCATCACTGCATGTGTGGTAAGGGAATAGATCAGATGCTAAATCATGCTCCCACCTCCCTCTCTCTCTGTGTGTGTCTCTCTCTCTATGTCTCTCTGTCTCTGTCTCTGTCTCTGTCTCTCTGTCTCTCTCTCTCTGTGTGTGTGTGTGTGTGTGTGTGTGTGTGTGTGTGTGTTGGGGTACATACTCACATGCATTCATGTGCACATGGATAGAGGCTAGAGAATGACATTAGGCATCTTCCTCAATTGCTCTGCATTCATGGTTTGAAAAAGGGTCTCTCACAGTCTCTCCTGGGTTGTCAAAGCTGACTGGACAGGAAGCTGCAGGAATCCTCCTGTCTCAAAGGCATACATAACTGCCTGGATTTTCATGTGTGTGCTGGGATCCATACTCAGGTCCTCAGGCTGAATGGCAAAGAGTTTACTGAGCTATCTCCCAGCTCAGGTTTCTCTCTCTTCTAAGGATCAGTAGTATTCCATTAAGCAGTAGTCCATACATACACTTTCTTTCTCCATTGATCTGTTGATGGACATTAGGTTGTTCTCTTATCTTGGCCATTGCGAATAAAGCTACCACGAAATAACTGTGCAAAATGTCTAGAATTCCGATTTCAATTCTTTTGGATATATACCTCAATGTAGGATTAACAGCCCATTTGACAGTGTCTCCTCTCCCTCCCTCCTTCTGAAGTGCTGGGGACTGAACCCAGTAGCTCACACATGCTACGTAGGTACTGTATCTCCGAGCTACATTCCGAGACCCTCTGGTTTTGAAGCTGGGGTCTCACTCTACTGTCCAGATGCTCTGGAACTCTGGCCTTCTGGGTGTGATGTCACAGGCACCAGCAGTTCCTTGTTAATTGTTTGGTGGTTCGCCTTGCTGTTCTCCACACTGGTTGTACAAAGGTACATTTCCCTGGCAGTACACACAGCTTCCCATTCTCCAGAGCCTTTGCTTTCTGAACATGGCTGTTCTAGCAGATGTGAGAAGATAGCTTTTTGAGTTTTGTTCATGTGTTGTTTTTAGTTTTGTTGAGACAGGGTCTAGGTCTGTACCCAGGCTACCTCAGAACTCACACTGTGGCCCTGGCTCACCTCATGTTTGTGATCCTTCTGCCTCAGCCTCCCAGGTCCTTGGATTACAGACACACACCAGCACACATAGCACTCGGGTTACGGTTTTGATCTGCATTTCCCTCATGATGAGTGATGTTGAGCACCTGCTCATCCTCTTGGCGGCAGATTGGTGTGTCTTCTTTCGACTAAGCCCCGTTCCAGGCCTTTGCTCATTTTAAAATAACGTTATTTAGGGGGCTTGTCTGCTTTGCTTGCCACTGAGTTTTGGATGTTCTTCAGTGTTTTGAATATCAGTTATAAATACCTCCTACCTATCTTCTATGAGCACCAAGTGTGTACATAGTACACAGACACACATGCAGACAGAACACCCATACACACAGAATAATACAATGAAACAAGAAGTGGCCACCCTGACCCCCCTCCTGCACTTTTGGGAGTAACCTTGTCTGAATGTTAACTGCTCTCTCAGCCAGAACCGCTTATTGGCACAAAAGTCTTGGCCTCCATGAGAAAGTACTAGCCCAGTTGAAAATTAACAGCTGCCTCGATGGGAAAGTACTAACCCAGCTGAGAACAAATGGCTATTAATCTTGCTGTTAGGTATCCAGCAACCCACTTAGTACCAGCATAGATAAGAACAAATAATTAATCTAATTCATAGGTATCTAACAACCCACTTTGTTATGGAAACCTGCTATAGATTTTTACGGTTAGGTATCTAACAATCCATTCTGCTATGAGATCAGACATCTAATGGTCCTGTAGACAAGTGCTTAACTCTCAGCCCAGTTAGGGACAAAATAGTTAATGCATCATATAGACAGGTACCTAGCAACCTGAACTTTTCACCTAGCCAATTTCCTGGTCCTGAGAGCACCTGCACTCCCCAAAGACAAAGCAACCCTACTCCCTCCCCTTTTCCCCTATCCTGCTTGTATGAATATATAACCTGAGCGAGAAAAATTAAAATTCGTTAGCTTGATCAGACTCCTTGACTTGCTGTCCGTTCTTTTGCATTCCTTGTCTCTCTCTTTCCGGGCGAGCCCTCCAGTCCCTGCTCGATCGCCCCACAGGCCGGGGCACTGCACATAGAGCTCCTTTTCCTTTTCAGCTCCCTCTGCTCCAGTGATAAATCCCCAGGCACCCAACTCAGCCACCGGCTCTTCAGTGCGAGTGTGCTGGAGCTTGTACTCTGACGACACTGTGGAGAGTTATCAGCTGTCCTATAGGCCAGTGCAGGACAGCTCATCTGGCAAGGACCGAGCAGGTAAGGCCTAGGGCCTGAAAGAGTGCCTGCTGGCCAGAATGCTTCAGGAAATGCCCCCCTTGCTCTGTAGTAGCAGCTCTGCACCACCCCCACCGCGGAAATGGCTTGTGTTAGCTAGGGCTGGGGCCACCCTTCCACCAATAACCCATCAGCCCTTCTTCGTTGAGCAGAGTCTTTGCATCAGCCATTTGTTATTTCTCTTGCTGCTGTGAATGAATGTCAGCTGAGAAACAACTTGAGGAAGGGAGGGTCTATTTTGGCTCACGGTTTGAGGGTACAGTCCACCATTGCAGGAAGGGCATGGTAGCAGGGCAGGAGGCAGCTGGTCACACTGTATCCACAGTCAGAAAGCAGAGATGAAAGCTGGTGTCTACCCACTTTCTCCTTTATATTCAGTCTAGGACCTCAGCCCACCAGATGGTGGCACCCACATTTAGGGTGGGTCATCCCTCCTCAGCTAAACCTCTTTGGAAATGCCTTCACAGACACGCCCACGGGCTTGTCTCTTCAGTGATTCTAAATCTTATCAAGTTGAAAATTAGGATTAGTCATCATAGCTAGCTTTCTGTTACTATAGCAAAAATCATAGATAAGTAAACTTTTTTTGTTGTTTTTGTGTTGAGACAGGGTTTCTTTGTGTAGCCCTGACTATCCTGTAACTAACTGTGTAGACCAGGCTGGCCTCAAACTCACAGAGATCCACTTGTCTCTGCCTCCCTAGTGCTGGGATTTAAGGTGTGCATTATTACCATAAATCAGCTTCTAAGGAGGAAACCTGGTTTTAGCTTGTGGTTTCTGTCTTTAATGACACAGAATTATCATAGCAGTGTGGCAGAAAAACTACTCACCTGATAGTGGGGCCAAGAGGAACAAGGAGAGGTTGGGGTACCAATATCCCTTTCGAAGTCGTGTTCTCAATGATTTAACTCCCTCCCATGAGGCCTCACCTCCTAAAGGTTTCGCCTTCTAGGGTCGTGGACAAAGGACAGCCTCCAACACATAGCTATTGGGGGCACATACTTAAACCATAACAAGAAAGCCAGATCAGGCTGCAGAAAAACTGCTCCCCAAACCCCACAGCCCTAAAGTAATCAGGCTCGGGTTCTGCTGATAGGTCTTTCCAGTGTAAGTCGGGTCAGAGTGAGATTTCTAGGCTTGGCAGTCTCCATGTGACAGATAGGATGGTGGAGGCTCAAAGAGAATCGAGCTGTCTATAGGTCACAGTGAGTTGTGGCAGGGACAGGCCATTAGGTCACTGCTCACAGTTCTAAGCTGTGCAGAAGGCAGGTAGAGGCTCTGAGTTAAGGGAGATTACAGCACTTCTGCCCAGGGATCAGGAAGGAGGAGGATTTTTTTTTTAATTTTTAAAATTAATTTTAATACTGTCTTTAATAGTTTTTAGTAGTTTTTATTATTTGAAACTTCTATACATTTATACAATATATATTGATCATATCTGCCCACCACACTCCCATTCCTTCAGAAGCTGGCAACTACCTGCACTAGGTGTGGGGCCTCCAGGGCCCACCCCCATCCACACTGGCTATTTGATTGGCTAGCTCTGTGCAGGACCACAGCTGCTCTCAGTTGATGTGTAATAGTCATACCAGGTCTAGAAGTAAGCCAACATTTCAGAGCCCTCTTCCCTTTTTGCCCCCCTGATTCTTTCTAAGCCCTCTTATTTGAACTTCCCTGAGCCTTGGATTATGGGCCATGGATATAAGATGACCCACCAAGAGCTAAGTACTCAAAATTATTTATATATTTGTAACTGGCACTTTGGCCAGTTATGAATCTCTGCATTAACCATTACCCTCTGTAAAAAAGAAATTTCTCTCACCAAAGTTGAGAGCAACACAAATCTGTGGGTGCAAACATCATCATTTGGAGTGTAGTTTGATAACATGACCATTTATCAAAACGAGTATCAGTTAGTTTTTGCTCTTTAACAATACTCCCTACCCCCGATTAAGTGGCTTAAAATAACACATTTATTATTTTATAATTTTATGGGTTGGTTAAACAATTCAGGTCCAAGGCCCTCTGAATGCAATCAGATGGACCAAAATGGCCGTATTCATTATGATCGTTAATCTCCATTGTCAATTTGAGGGATTTAAAATCACCATAGCAACACATCTCTACTGTGTCTATGAAGGTGTTTCCAGAAAGGTTTAACAGAGCAGGAAGGCCCACCCTGAATGTGAACTGCACCATCCCATGGGAAGGGGTCCTAGACTGATTAAAAAAGAGAAAGCAAGCCTGGTACCAGCACTCAGCTCTGTATGCTGAGCGTGGATACAGTGGATACAGTGTGAGTAGTGGCCTCATGTAGCTGCCATCTTGCCTTCCCTGCCCAATGGCAACACACCCTTCTTCCTTAAGTTTCTTTTTACCATGTAAAAATAACTAATATCTTCCCTCTGGCCTTAACTGGGACAGCTGCTGCAGGGTGGGGGTGGGCACTTTTTTGAATTTTCTAGATAGTGGCCTAAGGCACATTCATACACAGCAGAGCATTCCCAGCAGTGTGTGCGTGTGCATACATGCGTGCGTGCATGCGTTCTTGGGAGGGAAGGCTGGGGAGGGAAATGGAGAGCAAGTCCCTCACTGTGTCCTAAGCCTTTTCTTGTGTTGTATTGTCACAGAACCACCGCTAAGCTGGCATCAAGGTAAACCCCAGTTCAAGGCCTAGGCAGTCAGAGGCGCTCAGCACACACAGTGGGGTTGCAGGGTTGCGCCTGCTGGCAGAGGAGGGAGGAATCTGCAGCCCAGGTTCCTCTTTCACAATGGGACACAGAAAAGTCCAGTGGCCTTTTAAGATTTGAATTCTTACTTTTTTTTTTTTTCCTTTTTCTTCCAGAGTTCACCATGATGGTCAAAGAAACATATTGCTCAGTGACAAACCTTGAGCCAAATACCCAGTATGAATTTTGGGTCATAGCTCAGAACAGGACGGGCCCCAGCCCCTCCAGTGAGCATGCAGTGTATATGACAGGTACTGACTGGGTTGTTCCTTTTCATTCAAGGGGACACTGACGTTGCAGGTTTCCTTTGAAGGATAGAAAGAGCTGTGTGTGGTTTCCTCCTCGCTGCATTTCACTTAAGGCACTAGATCAACTAGCCTGGAGTGGCAGGGGCATTATGTTCATGGCTGGTCTGCTACCTGCAGGTATACTGACACTTGGACTTGTCTGCATTAAGTGACTTTTCTGTGGCTGTATTAAAACACCATGTCCAAGGCAACTTAAAAAAGGAAGGGTTTATTTGAGATTACGATCCGGGGAGATGAGAGTCCCGGCAGAGACACGGCAGCTGCGACAGCAGGTATATCGGTAGGAGCAGGACACTGAAGGCTCACATCTTGAACTGCAAGTGCAGAGCAGAGGGAGGGAACTTGAAATGGTGTGAGTCTTTACATTCTCAAACCCACCTAGAATGGCATACCTTCTCCAGCAAGGCTGCACTTCCTAAAACTCTCCTACCAACAGGCCTACCAACTGGGAACAGAGCATTCAAACGCGCTAGGTGATGATGGATATTTATTACTCAAAACACCACAGGTCTAGTGAGCATCCTCAACCCCAGGAATGTCCGAAAGGGACTCCCAGGTAGTGTTTGTCCACCACTCTGAACAAGATGGCTGGAACTGAACCTAATGGTCGCTCGCATCTCCTTTCTCCTGTGTTTAGCTCCCTCTCCCCCCTCTATAAAAACCAAGGCAATCAGAAGCTGTGAGGAGGCTGTGCTGATTTGCTGGGAGTCTGGGAACCTGAATCCTGTGGACTCCTACACAGTGGAACTAATCCAGGCAGAGACGCCAGAAGCCTCGGGGGTGACTGAGTGAGTCTTGAGAGTCTTCACTGCATATGCAATGTAGGGACAAGGTCACAATTTGTGACACACAGCAATCTTACTGAGGTTGCTTAGGGTGCCCAAGAAGTAGCTAGGATGTTGTTGTTGTTGTTGTTGTTATTATTATTATTATTATTATTATTATATTTATTTATTTATTGGTTTTTCGAGACAGGGTTTCTCTGTATAGCCCTGGCTGTCCTGGAACTCACTCTGTAGACCAGGCTGGCTCAAACTCAGAAATCCACCTGCCTCTGCCTCCCAAGTGCTGGGATTAAAGGCGTGCACCAACCACTGCCCGGCTAGGATGTTATTATTGATCATGAATGATGAATGCTAGTGGTAAAACCCATGTTGCCTTTTTTTTTTTTTAATCCAGTTAAGAGCTGGGATGTGGCAGAGTGGGTAAGAGGGTTTGTTGTGTACGTGTGAGTGTGAGTTAGGGTCCCCAGCCCATGTACAAAGCTGGGTATGAATCCCCACCTGTAACCCCAGTGCTATAGCAGGTAGAAACAGAGGACCACTCGGTCTTACCAGCTGCTAGCCTAAGTCCAGGGTCAACGAGATACCCCATCTCAAAGGAATAAAAACAGCAATAAAGCCAAAACAATCCAGGCATGGTGGTGCACATCTATAATTCTAGCACTTGGGAGGTGGAGGCAGGAGCATTGGGAATTCAAGATCATCCTCATCTTTATAGCAAACGCAAGCCCAGCATGGGTCTGAAACCCTGACTTAAAAAAAAAAAAAAATTCCTTTCCATTCATGTACGAAGAATCAATCACTGAGAGCCTTATAGTATTAGAGAACCAGAAAGATACATTTCTTGCCCTAAGGAGCGCGTGGCGCAGTGGGGGAAATAAGTATAGGCAAACCAATGCGCTACACGGAACACACAACTCAGGGAGAAAGAGACATAATGGAGGGAAAGGTAGTGGAGGCAGGGCCTGTTTTGTGATAGCTGTTTAAACTGAGTCCAGGGTGGGGGGACTAAGCCTGAGCAGGGCAAGAGTGAGCCAGATGCTCTGGGGAGAGGGGAAAGGTTTCGTGGGCCGGATACCCTACAGGAACTGGAGTTAATGTAACTGAAATTAGGGAATAGGGGAGAAGGGCACAGGAACAACAAAGGGGACTCAATGTACAGTATACAAAGAGTACAGAACACTGTCTGGAGCCTTCTCCACCAGTCTGAGAGTGAGAGGCCTTCATTAAGTCTGTGAGAAATTGGACATAGGCCTACAGGTCCCAGGGGTCTACCACATAGCACCACAGAGGAGGTGTGGCTGCTCGGGCTTATAGCCAGGCAGCCAGGCCTAAAGCTTACAGGTCCAGGACTCATCCAGCCGGATGGCCCAGACCTTGCCATGGAGTCCACGGTAGCTCTGCTGGGAGATGTGGGGTTGCACTGAGCTGTGTCATGAGAATGTAAAAGGCCTTTGAGGCTAGCCGTTAGAGCGGCTGGTGTAAGCCAGCTAGGAACCTGTGAAGGAAAGCTGTGCACTTACTGTGGACTCTGGATGGGGCCGAGTGCAGAATGTTCTTCCCACAGGGAGCCTTCAACAAAGAACTGCATAAACTATGGTAAGCGAGTACACTTGAATGCAGGGACATGGAGGGGAAGCCCTCGCATGTCCACATTATCTCTGTGGGAAAGGCAAAGGCCTGGGAGAAATATCCTTGGCTCTTTTCATATGACCAACGACAATAAGACATAACATCTCCCTCGCTCGCTGCACTTGCATTTGCTTAAGCTAACTGTAAAGGTCACCTCATGTTTTGTTTGCTTAATAAAAATGAGATGTGCTTTGTTTGCATTACTTTGGCTCAGATGTTCAGAGTTCCCCTGGTTATCCCACGTAGATCGATGGCGTTTTCCTTCAATCCACAGAGACTTATCCTCGATGGCTGGGGCTGGTAGAGAGCCTTGGAGCCAAACACATATCCTATGCATCTATTCTTGCAGAGATCTGTGTGTCTATAACCACAGCAAAGCTGAAGATAGAAGTCAGGGGAGGGGGGTCCAGTGATTCGGACCACCATAGCAATTCAGGTTTCCTTCGCTGTTTATAATAACCTGGGATTGGTCCAATCCATGATGCTGGAGCCCTCAGGAGACAGGTCAGCAACTTGGATGATCTGAGGTGCTGTTTATTCTCGCAGAACAAACTGAATCACATGTCCCATCACTGAAGGGAAGGCTAGTCACTCTTCAGAACTCAGCGTGTAAGTCACTACCACCCTTCCACACAGTAGCACATGCAGGCTTCTCATGAATACCATGGGGCTCTCTGGAGCAATGCCTCTCTTCCCACACAGACTGCAGGTTCCCTGGGAATAGGGATTATGTCCAGTTTCTCAGGGCATCTGGGATGGAAGGTGCTTGGTTAATCTACTGAATGAACAAGCACAAGTGTCTCTTTGGCTCAGAGCTGCAGTCTCTAAGAGGAAGGACATCCTGTCCTCTTGTATATGGGCACCCTCCTAAAGACTTCAGCTGTCCATTTCAGTTGAATGGAAATGGATTTGACAGCCACAGAATCTAGATGTTGTAATCAGTTTATATTTCCATACAGTCCAACTGAAATGAATTGGATTATTCTCTGTGGCAGTTGGTTTTTTTTGTTTTTTGTTTTTTTTTGTGTGTGTTTTGTTTTGTTTGAGACAGGGTTTCTCTGTATAGCCTTGGCTGTCCTGGAACTCACTTTGTAGACTAGGCTGGCCTTGAACTCAGAAATCTGCCTACCTCTACCTCCCAAATGCTGGGATTAAAGGTGTACACCACCACTGTCTGGCTTGTAGCAGTTGTTTTAAACAAAGTCATCTGTTCATAGATGTTCATACACTGAAAGGTTTCTATGGGTCCAGGACTGTCATGGCCCTAACATGGCCAGAGACAGACATGGGTACATATTCCACATATGCTCCACTAGACACATTGAGCACAGTGCTAGGTGCTTGAGAAACCTGGCTGAGGAGCTTGGAAGGGAGACAGCCAGACACAGACTGGCAAGCATGCTGTGAACTGTGGGAGGCCTGCCCAGGGAGCTGAGCCTCTTGGCTGAGCTGTTGTGTGGTCAGAGGACAAGGGGTATAAAAAGGGTGGCAGATGCCTGGGCTCCTGCTGACAATTGCTCTGCTTCTCTGCATAGGTCTGTTGTAGGCATCCCAACCTGTGAATCCTTGATACAGCTGCAGCCTAGACACAGCTATACGATCTACGTTCGAGCCCTCAACATGGGGGGCACCAGTGCCAGAAGTGAGCCTGCTACAGTACACACCACAGGTCTGTAAGCCAGCCACACACACTCTTGGGACTCAGAATTAGCCACTGTGTTGCAGATTCAGTGCTAAGCATGTATCAGAAGACATAACTTGGGTTGGCTGAGTCAGTACTAGAACTCAAGGCTTTTCTCCACGTCCCTCAAGTACCAGAGGCTATCCCACTGGATCTAGGTGGCCTATATATTTCTTACCTCCTGGGTTGTTTGGTTTTGTTTTGTGAGATGAGGTCTTGCTCTGTGGCTCAGGCTGGTCTCAAACTCAATATGCAGTCAAGGTGATCTTTCTGCCTCAGCCTCTCCACTGTTGGGCATCGTAAATGTGAGCCAGCACACCTGCTTTGGAAGGGATTTTTTTTTTTTTTTTTTTTATGACATTCTCAAGAACTGCAAGTAGCCGAGGCCGCCCGCCTGCTCCTACTGTGAGAATGAGCACCCTCCCTGTTAGGAGCCAACTGAGTCTTTACTGTTTAGCCTCCTCCTTGCCTCCAGGCTCTGTCTGACCACCCCAGGTGCCTTCACTGTGTTAGAGAACTGGCACGTCCCATGTCCAAGTCCTATTGAGCAGAGACCTCATTAGAAACATCCACTGCAAAGCCCCACCCAGCCTTCCCACCCCTGGCAATGCTATAAGGCTCTGCATCCTGAGCTTCACTGCAGCCTCCAAAAGCCTCCCAGAGCAATCCAGTTCAAGCCAGCTGAGTGGGTGGCCTCCAGGTGAGCAGCAGCAGCAGAGAGCCTAGCCAGTGTTTGGGAACAAATGTCCCTTGGCTGAGCACTTTCACTGAAACACACTGAGCCTCTGTCCCAGTTCCCGTTGGCAGGAGGAGAGGTCTGTCAGTGACACATTCATATTCCAGCCTCACAGATGGGAAGAACAAGCTGGGTGTTTTGAAATTACAGATGCTTGCTCTAAAAGAAAAAAAGAAAGAAAAAAAAATGGAACAATACTGAGAGCAGAGAACAAAGGCACAGCCAGCTCTGTTTCCTTTCAGAGGCTGAGGCAGGAGAATTATTACAAGTTCAAGGGCGGCTTGCAACAAAGTGGTTGCAGGCGAGCCTGTGCTATATTATGAGACCCTGTTTAAAAACCAATAACAAAAAGCAAATACCCTCAATTTGGTTTTCCTTGGCAAGGTTAGAAATTCTTACTCGGGTCCAAACACTCAGAGCCTGCAAATTAAAAACCTGGTGTCTGGGATCAGAGAGGTGAGTAGTTCAGTCTGACTTCTATCATCTACCACCCTACTTAACCACCTGAGCCTCAGTTTCCTCATCTACAAAATGGGGACAGTAACATCCCTATCTAGGTACAAACATAAGGGCTAAGGGAGAGAAGATGTACAGATTACATGGCATTAATTGTCCAAGTCTTGCCCCACAATAGTGGCCACCCTATTCACAGGTTGATCATTTCTCTGCCAGGGGCAGGAGATTCTGTGCATCCATGGGGACGAAGCTGCATGCTTGGGTAATGCTCCTGGGTCATGCTGGGAAAGTCCTGCCATAACAGGTTGGGGCTTCTTGATGTTCCCTTCCCCCAGGAAGCTACTTCCAATTGAACAAAGACACCTGCCATCCCTGGCTGACCATTTCTGAAGATGGGTTTACAGTGGTTCGAAGTGAGAAGAAAAGCTTCAGAAGGGAGCTGCCACCCAGCAAGACACAGTTCACCAGGTATCTGACTGCCTCCCCGGTCCCCATGGAGCTCTTGGGAAACGTAGCTAACGCCCAGAAGAGGGGAAGACTGTGGTGGCCTCTGCCAGGGAAGTCCCAGGCTGCGGGCACTATGGGATAGTCTGGGCTATGCCAGACTGTCAGGTCACATAGCACAGGGCTAGACACCAGGCACTGAGCACTCTCCTGTCGCTGTGAAGTTGTCCCCTTAGTCCAGCGGTTCTCAACCTGTGAACTGTTGGCAGTCAAATGACCCTTTCACAGGGGTCACCTAAGACCATCACAAAACACAGATGTTATGATTCATAACTGCAGCAAAACTACAGTTATGAAGTAGTAACAAAAATAAGTTTATGGTTGGGGGACTGTATTAAAGGGTCACAGTATTAGGAAGGCTGAGAACCACACTGCCTTAAGTCTTGTCTTCTCCAAGGAGAGAATTCAGCTAAGAAACATAGTGCTGGCAGAAGTTCATTTGTGAAAACAGCGCAGAGCTGGAGGGAATGGCCCCAGCACAGCGGGTTCTTTTGAAGCCTCTTAATGAGTTTTATGAATATTTATGAGGCGGGCCACCTGCTCCTAAGGGAAAGGTGACCCTTTCCCTCCCACATCATGGTGGACAAGAGCTCTGTTTTAGAGTATGTCTTCTGAGCCTCTAGAAAAGCCAAGAGGATTCAGAACCATTGATGCAAGTGATACATGATGTCAGGTGTTCTAAGGACTTTCAGACATTTTGTTAGCCCACACGTGTGACAGTTGAGAAAGCATCCTGGCTGCTTAGTTTCTGGTGTAGCATGAAGAACTAACCTTAGCTTAAATAGGTTTGCCATTCTGCCCTCCAGGAAACAGGAGAGCACCAGTTCCCACAGTTCCTCATGGCTAGTTGTTTGTCTGCCCCATCACCCTCACACCAAAGATCACATCGCCCTTAGACCAATGCAGCAGGTTAGGCCAGATCTAAAGGTGGTACAGAAAACTGCACTTCCACAAGACTGGAGGGCAGGGTTACCTGGCAGGCAGTCTGTCTGTCTGTAGAGCTTGCTAGCTCCTTCCATTTGCTGAGATATTTGCTTATATTATTTTTCTTTCTTCAAGGAGTTGTAAGAGGCTTAAAATAAGAGCTCCTATGTAATAGGGAGAAAGACAAACGTAACAGAAGGGAAGGGACAGATTAACTCCCAAGGCTGAATCAATTTCAGAGCCTAAAACAGTAAACACAGCCCCTCTACTTCCCGGTGGTCAGAGGAAAAATTAAGAGTTCAGAGGATCTGCTGAGGAAGAAAGCTGGAGACACGGCTCAAGGCTGCCAGCTACACTAGCCCACTTTTAACTCAGGTGAAGTCCTGTAACCAATCACAAGCGATTTCAGGAGAAGTCAGTGTTAGGTAAATGCTGGAGTGTACTAAGAAGCTTTTCCTGTAGACTAAGCATGGGTGGCGAGGCAGGTGGAGAAGGTTTAAGAACAGAACAGTTGTGTGTTCTTAAGGAGGTACAGGTGCTATCAAGCGAGTCTAGCATAAGTGGGTTTTCAATTTATTTTAAGAATCTCGCCTAGCAGTGGTGGCACACGCCTTTAATCCTAGCACTTGGGAGGCAGAGGCAGGTGGATTTCTGAGTTTGAAGCCAGCCTGGTCTACAGAGTTCTAGGACAGCCTGGGCTACACAGAGAAACCCTGTATCAAAAAAAAAAAAAAAAAAAAAAGCAAAAACAAAAATAAAACAAAAACAAAAAACAAAGACTCTCATATGGCTATGGATGAGCTTGAATGTCTCATCTCCATCCCTCTGCTTCCCAACCACTAGGATGACGGGTGGCTCGCCAGCATACTTGACTCTGGAAAATGCTTTTTGATCTTTTTTTTTTTTTTTTGTATTCTGCTTCTTGAGACATGGGAGAATTTAAGAGCCCTTGTCTTGGTTCTGAGGTGGAGGAGGTCCGGCTGAGTTAGAGAGCCCCATTTTAATCTCCAGTTCTAGTGGATCTGGAATGGCTGTGCTGTGTGCAAGGGAGGAGAAGGAGGTAGTGTGGACTCTTCAAGCAGGTCTTCATCAGACATGCCAACAAACGAGAAGGCAGAGGGACACAGGTATCCTTGGAGCCTCATCTAGTGTGCTTTCCATTGCTGTCACCACGACCAAGAGCAACAGAGAAAGAGGTGTCTGCTGCTTTCTCCAAAGCTTTGCTTGGGCAATCAGAGGCTTAGAGTGGAAGAAAATGTCTGTTGCTTGGACAAAAGGTGTTACCTGAGTCCTCTGTCCTGCCTGGCATCCCCCTTGCGGGCAGTGGATGAGAAGGTACAGAATCAACAGCTCAGACTCTGGGAGCAGGGGAGAACGCAGCAGCAAGCTCATTTATTCATTCTCAGGGTGTGCCCTTTATACCCCCCCACCCGCACTCCATTGGTCCTAAGCAAGTGTGTACTCCAAGTGGCAGTTCCCGATTGGCTGTCATTGTCTGTGTCACTAATCTCTAGGCTCTCAGGCAGGCTTCAGTTTGGCCTTCATGTGGAAGTTGCCTCTGTGAATGTGAGTCCCCACTTGCTGTTTACCTACGTTTATGTGAAGTGGTCACCGCCTCAGCAGGGCCTTTTTGTTCCTCCTACAAAAAGGCTTGGCTAGCTAGCACAGGAAACTTGAACTAGATGTTCCCTTTGGAGGTTCTGGTGTGATCCAACTTGCAAGAGGAGACTTCCTCTGTGGAACACCTTGCTGTACACTGAAACGCCTGAGCATCAGTGGTTCCCAGCAGAGGTTCTGGGGACTGGTGCTGATGACAGGAAAGGAATATGCTATCTTGCTTTTGGGTCACCCTCTGAATTTTTTTTTTCATAATGTTTTCTATCATTCTCATTGAGTGTGTTGTGTATGTATGTACAGACAAACATGTGCTGTGGCGTGTTGGGAGGTGGGGTGGAGGACAGCACGGTGGAGCTGACTCGATCCAAATACCTTCTGTGGGATCTGGCAGTGGGACTCAGGTTGCCAGGCTTGCCCAACAAACATTTTTGCATCAGCCCAACCTCTGGAGGCTTGTCACCCCTAGCATGAAGGCTGCCTCAGAGATCCTTCTGGCCAGTCATGAACTTCAAGCATATGGTGCCTTGACTGCTGTGCTGCGGGTTCTCAGTCCCTCCCATCCTCTATCTACCTTCATTATCAGAAATGCCTTGGCCATTCTAATGACACAACAGAACCTGTTCTGTAGGTTTTACTGTTACTTCATCCTGTTACATACCAGGTAGTGTAATATTCCAATCTTCAGCATTAGCTTTGCTTGTGGCACCACAGTGAAATATGTCCCTACCTTTTGATAGAACCCGGAGTTGTATGCATGCTACACAAGAACTCTAACGCCTCAGCCCAGCCCAGCCCAGCCCAGCCCAGCCCAGCCCAGCCCAGCCCAGCCCAGCCCAGCCCAGCC
>JADRCD010218214.1:0-10374 GCA_019843815.1 Montemys delectorum | reverse complement strand
CCCAGCCCAGCCCAGCCCAGCCCAGCCCAGCCCAGCCCAGCCCAGCCTGTGTTTCTCTACCCTTTCTAAAACCAGGTGCGTTGCTGTCATGGGAAATCTAATTCCAGTCCGAGGCCGTCATTACTGGGAGGTGGAGGTGGATGAGTGTTTGGACTACACTGTGGGTGTGGCCTGTGAAGATGTCCCTAAACAGGAAGACCTGGGAGCAAACAGCTTGTCCTGGTGCATGAGGCATACATTTGTCTCGAAAAGGTAAAGTCAATCTAGACACCTCCATCAAGGATTTGAAAGACAAGGGAGGTTTTACTGATAGTAATCAAGGCACACACATTTGCTTAGAAGGGTCTCAAGAGTTGTTGCCACCCACTTCACCTGAAAGAGTTTCTAAAGCTCACCATGAGCTCTTCAGGTACCAACAGTGTCCTCCTTGAGTCAGGGTCTTAACTGTGTAGCCCTGGCTAGCCTGGAATGCACTATGTAGACCAGACTGGCCTCAAGACTCACAGAAATTCATCTGTTTCTGTCTTCCGAGTACTGGGATTAAAGGCACATTCCACCAGGCCTGGCCTATACTGTCCTGTACTTTTATAGGACAGAGGCTGCCCTCACTGGGTCATCTACCCATAGTGGACCATCAGAACTTGGCTTCCAACCCAGGCAGTGTGGCTCCAGCAGTGCAGGTCTTAAGCTCCTGTATTCCATCCTTGGAGCTGCTGTGGAAGCCATTCCATCTTAAGTCAGAGTGGCCAAGGGTTCCCATGACCACAGCTTCTGCCACAGAGCACTACACAGACTATTTCTGCATGGAATGGTCCCACGTGCATAGAGGAAAAAAAAAATATGCCAGGGTCCTGGCCAATGCACAAAATGCTCCGACTTACAAGGCCATGGCAACCACCTTCCTTTACTTGAAAACTTGCAAAACAAAATAGGCAGACATGCCCCGAGGCCCCTATCAGCACCTCTTAAAAGATGGAGTCTCTGGCCAGAGGTGGTGGCACATGCCTTTAATCCCAGCACATGGGAGGCAGAGGCAGGTGAATCTCTGAGTTCGAGGCCAGCCTGGTCTACAGAGTGAGTTCCAGGACAGCCAGGGCTACACAGCGGAAACCCTGTCTTGAAAAAAAAAATTGGTCACGTCTGAACATTAAGAGAACAGTAGCTTTCCCCCAGAGAGCAAGCCAATTAGACTGGACTCTGCTACATGAGAACCATTTTAGGAATGCAAGAGTCACTCTGAGTGAAGCCAGGTTCTTAATCTGAACTTAGAATAGAGGCCAAAGGCCTCTTTTGTTTAGAAAGAACAAGGGTCAGAGTCAAACCAGGAAGCTAAAGGAAGCATGGGAATCTGTGTAACAGGGGAGTTGGGAGTGAGATGAGGTAAGTTTTGGCTGCTAGAATGATGGATGAGAGCAAGAGTGAGGCCGATAGAAGTTTCTAGCAATCTGGAGGGAAGAATAAAGAAGGAAGCCATGTGAGGATGAGGACAGGCCTCTAATAGACCCGTATTTTTGGTTCATGATCTTGAGTCTGTTGGTAGAGGGAAGAAGGGACTCATTTGCTTTCTAGTAGCTGCTCAGTTTAAAGGAGTGAGTAGGTGAGCTGAGACGGAGACCAGCTACTTGACACTGAAGTGTGGATCTAGGGAGTCTGAGACAATAGACCAGACAAGTGGGTCTTCAGATGACGCATGTCCTGTGGCTAGTTTTGATTTTGGCCACTTATCTTTTTTTGTTTTTTGAGACAGGGCTTCTCTGTGTAGCCCTGGCTGTCCTGGAACTCACTCAGTAGACCAGGCTGGCCGCAGACTCAGAAATCCACCTGCCTCTGCCTCCCAAGTGCTGGGATTAAAGGAGTGTGCCACCACTACCCGGCTGATTTTGGCTACTTTTCAAAGCACACGTGAGGGTGCAGGCTGTGCACAGCACTCACCTGTGATAGGCAGGCCACCACAACCTCCACTCAGTAGCAAGTTGAAGAACTGGAGCCATGGCGTCTGTCCTGGTTCAGTTTGTAGAGAACACCTGTTTTTCATGAAGGCCCATAAGCTCCCTCATTTCAAATGTCTTTACTCCAGATGAGTCACACACCGGCTTAACATGTTTCCTTTCAGTGCAAACTCTGACTCAGTTGAAGTTTATGGTTCTGTATAAAAGCTTTTTTAGGTTTTTTACCTCTTGAGTGAACTCAAGAGGGAAAAGCCCAAAACTGTATTTTAGGACAAATGTTAGGAAGAAGTAGTTTGAAAATGTCATGTTACTTGGTAGTCACTAACTATAAGAAAGGGAAAAGGCCATAGGAGTATGAATCAAGTCAGTATAAAACACTCTGCAAACAGCTCGCCTATAGTTTCCAAGCCTTTGTTGTATCAACATTAAATTTTCAGGCATCGCTATGAGTTTCTGCACAACAGGACAACTCCAGACATCAGGATCACAGTTGCTCCAAAGAAGATTGGCGTCCTGCTGGACTACGAGAACTCCAAGCTGTCATTTTTCAATGTGGACATTGCTCAGCACCTGTACACATTTAGCTGTCAGCTCCACCAATTTGTGCATCCCTGTTTTTCCCTGGAAAAGTCTGGATGCCTAAAGATCTGCAATGGCATCTCAATGCCAAAGCATGTTGCTTTCTTTTAGGCCCTTCTGCTATTTCCACTCTTTCTTCTGTCCTGTCCCTCGGCCACCTTCCCCTCGTTGGCTGTACTTGGTATTCAAGCTTCCTGCTGCCAGCAGAAGTTAAAGCTCATGGTAGTGTCAGTAGATGGTGTACTGGAACCCATTTCACCTGATGTGGACTCATCCTGTGTGCTGTGCCCTGCTGAAGCTAGGGGAACCTTTATCAGGCTGTTAAATGAGGGCCCTTGTGGGTAGAATTCTTGCAGTGTCAAATTGCAATTTGTGGATATGCAAAGTATTTTGAATCTCCTAAACTTATAGACCTAGGAAGAGGGTTGGGAAGTTATGATGGCCGCAGCAGCCCTTGACATTTTATTGTTTACCAAGAACAGACTAGGGAAGGCAAGAAACTCTCTAAAGAAAAAGAAGGATGTCAGGTGCCCATCTCAAGGCCATCGTGGTAGACTGAGTAAGAATGGTTCCCATAGGCTCACATATTTGAATGCTTAGTCATGGGTTGGGGAGGGGCTAGGAGTGGCACTACTTCAAAAGGATCAGACCTATTAGGAGGTGTGGCTTTGTGGATCAGAATGTACCTCTCCACTACTGCTCCAGTGCTGTCAGTGCTGCCATGCTTCCTGCCATGATAATGGGCTAAGCCTCTAAAACTGTAAGCCAGCCCTCAACTAAATGTTTCCTTTTATAAGCAGTACCTTGGTCACGGTGTCTCTTCACAGCAATAGAACAATGACTAATACACAAGTTGGTATCAAGGACTGGGGCACTGCTGTAACAGGCTTGACTGTGCTGCTTGTTGGAAGAATATGAAAGATTTTGGAACTTTGGACTAGAAAAGTGGCTAAGTACTTTAAGTGTGACTAATGGGAGCACAGAAGACACTGCTAAGATTAGAACTGTGGGGCTCAGGGGATCAAGAAGTTTGAGAGGGGATGAATATTAGTAAGTGGCAATTGGACCATTCTTGTGATATTTTATCAAAGAATATGGCTGCTTTTTTGCCCTTGCCCTACAAAACTGCCTGAGACCAAACTGAAGAGTTTTGGATTATCACTTTAACAAAGGAGATATCAAGACAGCCTGGTATTGACCCTGCTGTGAGGCTATGAGTGACTGCTTTTATTCATATCTATAGTGAAAAGGCGTAGGGGAACAGGAACAGTACAAAATGTACAGCTTGAGGAGAAAAGAAAAACCAGGAAATGATTTGTTAGAGCCAAGTTCTGTGCTCAAGGAGACAGTTTAAAGAAAAGCGGGTGCTAAATGGAATAAAGGGAGTGGTGGCCTCAGAGCAACACCACACCCAGCTGAGCTTCCAACAAGTGAAAGGAATCAAAGGAAAGCTTGAGCAGTAAAGGAAGCCATCAACAGAAAGCCGGTGCAAACTGTAACTGGAAGAGTGGCCAAGTTCCAGCCCCAGCAAGCAGAAAGGGGCAGCCTCAGCCATTTGGTTCTTTCTGGCTTTAGAGTTAAGGGTACAAGAGAGAGGTTGTGGAATCTTCCTCCATAGTTAAAGAAAGCCACTGAGGCCAGGTGTGTGTGAGGAGTGTCTTGGAGACCCAGAAAGGATATGAAGTTGTAAAGGTGACACCTGATTGCCTTGGAAACCTCATGGTGTTGGAGTTGCCAGAGACGTGGGATACCTGCCAAGGACAGCTGCTAAGAGGGTATGGAACCCACCCAAGAGAGAGAAGTGTGCTGCAGTCAGCAAAGCTGAAAGGAATTGGGGATCTGAAGAACACTTTGACATTAGACATGGAGATGCAGAATTGGAGGTAGCCTTGTTAGGTTTAGGTCTTGCTTTGGTCCAGTATTTCCTCAGCATGTTCCCTTTCCTCCCTTTTGGGATGGTAACTTCTATTCTGTGCCACTGTATGCTGGAAGGATGTGATCTCCTTTTTAATTTCAATCTTATGGGTGATGCAGTTAAGAGATTACCATGCTTCTCAGAAGAAACTTTGAACTTTGGACTTGAAAACAGTGTTAGTGTTGTGACAGCAACAGAAGAGTGACTAAGAACCATCTACCCCAATGTTTCCTAAAAGAAGTTGGCAGCAGCATGGCAAAATGCACACTTTTGAAACTCGCTGCCTTCTGCTTCGTGGTGGTTCTAACTAACTCCACTCTAACTCTGAAATTACCTCTAAGATGTCTAAAGGCAGAGACATTGTCTGCCTTGTTAGAACTTGATTTTGGGGGCTAAGACGCCAACAGGCGCACACCAATACATGCTGCGTAAACAAGTACCTTCTTCACCCACCACTGCTCTTTGGCTTCATGCTGCTCTTGGAATGACGGCAGGGCTCTTTTCAAACTATAGTAAATATGGAGGGAGGAAGAAAACCTTAAGGGAGACAGTGTGAAGAACAGAAGCCACCTGTGGCTCACTGGAGCATTACTTACTGCCACACACCCACACATGCAATTTACTTGTGAATGGGGTGAATGGGGTGCTGAGGAAGGAGCTCAGGGTAGTCGGAGGTATGAAAAAGAGCATTAACTAGGATTCATCAAGGAACTGTCATGAAGTGAAAAGCAGCCAGATTTGAAACCAAGCACTGGGTCTGACTGCTATTTTATACCTATTTGCCTAAAACCTATACACTCCTGCTTCCCTTTAAACAAAGGATAAATAATATTTGTCTCATAAGGATGTGATTCTTCATGACAAACCTAAGTGCCAAGTAATGAGTGACATACGATGTACTTATGATGTTTCAAAGCATTCATCAGCTCACTGAAGTCAAAGCTGGGCCCGAGGGAGAGGAACATACTCTAGCCAGCAGCTCTCAGGCACCCTGCCTTACTGTCTTCAGGCCAGCTAATGACCATGGTGCCTGGCTCCATCAGCTGCATTGCTGGCTCCCCTGCTCACGTTTCCAATCCCCCACCCAAGTCACTGTCAAAGCTTGGCATTCCAGCTACAGAATAAGAACTTCACTTGCAAAAACCTAGGACACTGTTGAGTACCATGTCCCCTGATGCCGCCAACACAGGCATGTCTTACTCACTGCCCAGGGAGACATTCTTCTCTTTAGAACTTTGTTTTCTAGCCCACCCAAATTCTGATGTGATAACAACTCTCATCTCTTTCCAGACTCTACTACTGCAAGCAGCAGCTCAGATTCTTGATTTATCACTTGTCCGAAGAGTTTAACAGTCAGTCAGTCAGTCTGTCTCTGTCTCTCTCTCTCTCATACACGCGCGCGCGCGTGTGTGTGTGTGTGTGTGTGTGTGTGTGTGTGTGTGTGTGTGTGTGCGCGTGCGCGCGCGCACACACACACACACACACACACACACACTCTGGGCCTCTTACCCTGAGATGAGGCACTGCAGATGTAAACAGAGCTAACTGAAGCTGTTAATGAAATATGCATGTGTATATAGTGAAAGAAATTCTTGGCTACTGAAATAGAACCACCAAATGGGAAACATGGATCACAGACACGGTCAGTTTGAGTTTTGAGTTCTAGTGGGATTCCTAGAATGCTTCGTACGTAACACAAACATGGGAACATGACTAAAACATGATACCCAAAAGATTTTGATACTTTTTATTTAACAAGGTTTCTATATCTATATCTTTGACATTTAAAATTTACTAGAATAAGCGATAACCAACTTCAAGCACTGCAGTTACTAACCATAAAGAACTTTGTTTACGCATGTTATCTTCAGGAAGAAAAAAAATTAAAGAAAAAAAGGGGGGGGAACCTGCTGGGTTTTATGATATATTCCAAGTCCTTACGATCCCGTGTAGAAGCTGATGAAACTAAATTTCAACCTGGGGCAGGGTTTACCTCATGGCCATGTTCAGCTGCAACCTCTGATAAATCTGTTAAAACACAAAACAGAAAAACATTTTAAAAACTTTTTTTTATGTGTATTTGTATGTTTGTTTGAGATAGGGTCTCACTATGTAGCCCTGGGGGTCCTACAACTTGGTGTTTAGACCAAGCTAGCCTTGAACTTCATGCTCAGTATAGAAAAGTATCTTTAAACACTGAGACCACTGTCACACAATCCCTGATACTAAGCAGATAAGCCAAACTCCATCAGCATCCGCTCTTCTCCAGCTTTATCTGCCTCACTGTGTGCTTGACTGAGTAAGTACACAGGGTTGGCGCCACACCCTAGCAAAGGGGAGAGAATCTGTAAAGCCTTCACAGGACAGTGGGTGGGAACTAGCAAGCATTTAATAGTCAAGCTATCCAGAACATAACAAACAACAGAGAGATGAACAAGTGGTTAGGAACATGAGCTATAAAATAGCATTGACTTCTGGTAAAACTAAATAGTTCTTATTTACAGAACTACTTTTTTATTTTGGTTTTTGTTGGTGGTGGTGGTGGCTATTTGTTTGCAGTAGCTCACCAGGTAGCCCGAGATGACCTTGCACTCGTGGCAAGCCCCCTGCTTCAGCTTCTCAAATGCTGGGATTACATGCATGAGTCATCATGAATGGCAAAAAAGTATTATGTTTAATGATTGGCTCCTGGGGCTGGTAAGGGTACTTGTTACCAAACCTGAGGACCTAAGTTCAATCTCCAAACATGACACGATGGATGGAGAGACTCTACAAGTTGTCTTTGCACTTCATGTGTACCACGGCACATAAGCCCCCTCTTCATGAACACGCACACACACACTCAGCTCCCTGCTGGTTCAAATAATGATAATCACTTGTGCACATGAAATAAAATATTTCTGAAGCATGTACTTGGCCTTCAGTACAAACAGAACCAGTTTATGGGCACCTGGGAGTCTCAGCGTCCCACTTTCACATCTGGTATAACTGTCGTCCTACATGACCCACACTCAATTTACTGTGATGCGGTGTTGTATAAATGACAGTACACTCTGGATTCTCAAACCTGCCCATCTGATCTCATGCACCTTCCTATCACTAGTAGAGACTACGTCCACTCTGGCTTTCCCCACCTTCCTCACCTAAGAGTTCATTCCACCCACTTCCTGTAGGAAGACTGGGGCATAGGTTATGGCTGTTGGTAGATAAGTAGGTCTTGAATTTATTTTGCAAACAAGACCTGTTCTATCTACCTTTTCATGTAGGAGGCTAAAGGCAGAGTCAGCTTGACTTCAAGGACTCTATTGTCTTAGTCTCCAGAAGAGTATCACTAAATCCACCACTTGAAACTTTATTGTATTTTAACTGGGCATGCCCGTAATCCCAGAACTTAGAAGGTAGAGGCAGGAAGATCAAGAGTTCCAGGTTATCCTCTGCTACATGGCAAGTCTGAAGCCAGCCTGTGCTACACGAGACCCTATCTGAAGAAACTAAACTACAAGTTAGGCATGCTCACTCAACCCTGTAATCTTGGCACTTAGCAGGCTGCAGCAGGGGGACTGCCACAAGTCTAAAGCTGTCAGGACAACAAAATGAGACCCCGGTTTTAAACGACTGATCTTAAAATGCCTGGGTGTTACAGGCAAGATTTTTAAGAGGTATGAACACTGAAGACACACTTCCCTCACTGCCAATGGTTAACAGAACTAAATGCAAGGCAACAGTCTGCCTGTTGGTATCTGCGATTAGCATGGAGAATACCCATGACTTGGCACCACTGCCATTCAGAAGAGCTGTTGCTGCCTGGGTCTTGTCAGTTCACTCTGTGCCACCACATCACTGTTTGTTTTCTGCTCACACTGATCCTGGAATAAATGAGGCTCGACTCACTGTTGGACTGACTTTCCTTCCTTTTCTAAGGTTCTAACAGGATATGGTTTATGGTGTTTTCACTTACTCAAATTTGGCAGAACTAACCCATCATTTTTGCAAATTACTTTTCCATAAGTCAGCCAGTATTTTGCTTCTACCATTTCCTTGCACATGGCAAACATTAATCTGAAGGGGAGAGAAGCAGCAAGAGTGAAATGAGAAGTAAAAACAAGTACGGCATGCTGGGAAAAATGTAAGATGCTCAGTGCTGTCTTCTTACCATGTACACTGTATAAGGCATCCACTAGGTGATCCCCAACACCTACAGCGGCACCTCCTCCTCTGTCCTCCTAATGGCTGTATGGCTCAAAATCACCTCTGAGAAGCACTGGCTGACTCCCACCTCTCTCAGGCAGCGCTGTACACTGCACACTCACCGTTTACAGAACACTCGAGTGTTGATAGTGTGACCACTGGCTTGTGTCTTCTCCACTTGAATTACACACACCTAAGGCATGGTTGTGGCTGCATACTCTCTAAATGATCCAAGCACGGAAACAACTGCTCTCTGCTTTTAGGTAAGACACATACCTGAAGAGAGAAATGAGACATCAACTTATCCTATAGATCAAAGGAAAGCTTTTTCATTAGAAATCAAAGCAGCTGCCCAGTGTATGCTCTTGGGGCCGTGGGTTAAGGCTAAGTCGTCTTCTGTCCTAATACACCTACGGGTTTGACACAGTCTATCAGTAGTTGTGGTAACGTCTAATCTCTGCAGAGAACGAGTGTGGAAGAACCAAGGGTGGTGTTAGATGTGGTGTAGTATGCTCCCCCATTAGAACAAGAGAGCTCTGACACTTACATTTAACATTTGGTGTAGCACTGACTATTCCTAAGATAGCCCAAAGATCTATGATATATTATTTTAAAAGCTCTGAATCATAAATTTGGTTCATAATCCCTAGACCAGACTCATATATGTAAATATCTCGCTAACCCACTAAGTTTAATCACCTACCTGACATTTTAAGCATGTCTTAAGTTTGGTTTTCATTCCTGTGAAAAGACACCATGACCAAGGCAACTTTTATGAAGGACAATGTTTACTTGGGATTGGCTTACAGGTTCTGAGGTTCAGTCCATTATCATCAAGGCAGGAAGCATGGCAGGCAGACAGACATGGTGGTGGAAGAGCCAAGAGTTCTACATCTTGATCCACAGGCAGCAGCAGGAGACTGTATGTCACACTGAGTGTAACTTGAGCATAAGAGACATCATAGCCTGCCCCCACAGTGACACACTTCATCCAACAAGGCCACACCTCCAAAAAGTGCCACTCCCTATGGGCTAAGCATTCAAACACCTATACCTATTCAAACCATCTCAAGGCACAACCTAACAATATTGGTCAATCTCTAGTTTACTGTAGAGGGCACAAAGTCCTAGTGCTTACATACAAGCACTAGGGAAACCAGGAATTAAACATGCAGGTTGTCTCTTCAGAGGAAGAGATGTATAACCTATTCCCTACCCAGAAGGCTGAGACTGGGTGTAGTTAAAAGCCTGGTGACCTCTGGTGACCTCTGTGCTATCTGTAGGGCCAGGCCACACCTGCCTCCACCCCTTAGAAACAGAACTGGAGATGGTTAATCATGTAGTGACCTTTGCACTATCTGTATGACTGAGATCACATACAGATGTCTTGGAGATCTTCTCCAAGACCATTAAGATAATACATGTAGTCTATACAGAATCCATGGTGGATTCTATACCTACCATAAAGAAGTGACACATACTTTGAAAAGAGTTTCAATGTAATTATGCCCTATTGTGCACATGGAATTATGGTACATAAGGAAACATTTTCCAAATTGTACTATGTAAAATATAGTTAAAAAAAACCCACCAAGTCAGACTCTGGAATTTTGAACAATGCCTCACAGAGATCAACATGACACTGCTGGCCATGATGTTTGCATAAAAATACCACAACCCTCTAATCCCTACCCCAAACGCCTCCCCCCAGTTTATAAACTAAAGTTTGTTTTTTTTTTTTTT
>JADRCD010218213.1:0-21661 GCA_019843815.1 Montemys delectorum | reverse complement strand
TCTTCTTCTTCTTCTTCTTCTTCTTCTTCTTCTTCTTCTTCTTCTTCCTCTCCCCTCTTCTTCTTTTGATTTTTAGAGACAGGGTTTCTCTGTGTAACAGTCCTGTCTGCCCTAGAACTTGCTTTGTAGAACAGACTGGATTTGAACTCACAAAAATTTGCCTACTTCTGCCTCCCAAGTACTGAGATTAAAGGCCTGTGTCACCATGCCTGGCTCTTTTTCTTTTCTTTTTTTCTTTTTATGAACTATTGTTCCATAGTTAACTTTTTTTCTTTCTCTGGTGTTGGAGACTGAACCCAAGGCCATACACATGCTAAGCTGCTTCAAAGACACCTAGTTTTTAAACATGAGAAACAATACTGAATTGTTGGGGAAGGGGTGAAGAAAAAGGCAATCATTATTTGTTTCAAAATTGTGAACTCAAACAATCAGCTGAACCCCTCTATATTCCAGGTGTATTCTGTTACTTGACAAAACAACTGACCTGTGCTTTTTGTCTTAAGGATTTATCATCCCCAAATTAGTTTTGTAACCCACTCAGGTGATTCAAGAATTGCACTCCATGACAAGATTTGTATCAAGTAGAGTCTATAAATCAGTATGATAAATAGCAAATTTAACATGGTGCACAGTATAATACAGAAAAAAGGAGCATAGAGATGGGAAGACTGGCAGACATAGTAAGGCACGTACAAAGAGCCAGGTAGCCGTGCACACATGGGATGCACCAGCTGTACATTTCTCTCCTATTTACCAAAATGTTTCATCTGGACTTAGCTCTGGAATGTTCTTTATTTCATAATTATTTGAGTGAAGTACAGGGTAAGAGTGTCATGTGGTAATAGTGACATCACTTGTTTAACACATGCTGTTTTTAAACTTTATTCTTTATCTTATGCATATGAATATTTTGCCTGCACTTATATGGACATTTTGAGTATTCCTGGTACCCAGGGGGCTCAAAAGAGGGCATAGAACCCCCTGGAGCTGAAACTACCAGTGATTGTGAGCTGTACCTGCTAGGAACTGAACCTTGGTCCTCTAGAAGAGCAGCCAGTGATCATTATCCATGGCACTATCTCTCCAGTCCGTACATGGTTGCTATTGTAAGCAACCCTAAAACATTATCCTTGTTTTACTTATGACTGAGATTTTGCAGATCTTTGGCACATTCTATGCACTTGCATATGCGATGGTTTCAATAGTAAAAATCACTTAATGTTTTAAAATAAATGATATATGTTGCTAGCAACAAAAAGAATGGAAGAAGAACAAACTGAAGTAAACCAGAAGAAAGATAGGATCCCTCAAGTGACTGAAAGGGAGAGAGAAAAGTGAGTAAGTGGTCAGGATGAGTGTTTGGCAGAACTCTGCAGTGAGGACCCTCAGAAATGAAGCTGACTCAGGTTTTCCATGATCAAATAGCTCATTTTCTCTGTGTGCTTTGGGGGACGTTATTCAATGCTGGTTCCTCAATGAGGCCATTTCCTCATTCCTGAATCAGTTTGTTTTCTATGGCTGTGATAAACTCCATGATCAAAAGCAATGTAGGAGGAAAGGGTCTTTTTCATTTTACAACTTCCAGGTCACAGTCCATGACTTGGGAAAGCCAGTGTAGGAATTGAAGGCAGGAACTGAAGCTAGACCATGGAGAAATGCTGCTTACTGGCTTGCTCTCCATGGCTTGCTCAGCCTTTCTTATCAACTCAGGACCACTTATCTGCCCAGGCCTGGAACCAACCCAAGTGAACTGGGCCCTCCCACATCAATCATTAATCAAGAAAATGCCTTATAGATATTTTCTTAATTAATGGGTGGGCTAGGGGAGGGAAAAAGGGGGACAGGATCTGGTATGGGGGTAGACATAAGAGAAGCCCAGAGGGCCAGGAGAAAAAACTACAAATATGCAGCAATGTGGTTTGGGTGATGGGGAGAACCTCTAGAAACTCTAAGACACTAGGGATGTGAGAGGCTCCCAAGACCCAGTGGAGGATGATCTTAGCCAAAATACCCAGCAGAGGGGAGATAGAACCTGAAGAGACCACCTCTAGTAGATAGACAGGGCCCCTAGTTGAAGAATGGTGCCACCTACCCATCTCAAAAATTTTGACTGAGAATTGTTCCTGGCTAAAGAAAATGCAGAGACAAAAATGGAGTAGAGACTGAAGGAAAGGCCATTCAGTGACCAACCCAACTTGGGATCCATGCCATGTGCAAGCACCAAATCCTGACACTATTACTGATACCATGTTGTGCTTGTACACAGGAGCCTGGCAATGAACACCTTACTGAGACAGATGCAGATACTTAACAGCCAACCATTGAACTGTGATTGGGGACACTTATGGAAGAGTTAGGGGAAGGAATGAAGGAACTGAAGGGCATTGAAACCCCATAGGAAGAACAACAATATAACGAACTGGACTCCTCAGAGAGAGATCCTAGAGACTAAGCAACCAACCAAAGAGCATACATGGGCTGGTCCATGGCCCATGCTACATTTGTAGCAGAGGACTGCCATGTCTGGAGGGGAGGGGAAGCACTCAGTGATGGGCTTCTGACCAGGTAAGAAGTAATCTCAAAGCGCTTTTAATCTGTATCTCCCTGACAGCTATAAATACTGAATGTTTTTTATTTCAAGTACTCAGTAGCCATTTGTATTTCTTTCTTCAGGAATCATCCAGCTCACTAGCCTATTTATTGATCAGATGACTTGACATTTTGATGTGAATTTCCTTTGTTTCCCATTGTAAGTGTAAATATGATGCTGTTGCAGTTTTAGGAAACTCATACATTGTTATGATAGTTTGTATATGCTCCACTATTAGAAGGTGTGGCCTTGTTGGATAGGTGTGTCTCTGTAGGTGCGGACTTTAAGGCCTTCATCCTAGCTACCTGAAATCTAGTCTTCCACTAACAGCCTTCAGATGAAGATGTAGAACTCTTAGTTCCTCCTGTACCATGCCTGCCTGGATGCTGCCCTACTCCCACTTTGATGATGACAGATGACAGAACCTCTGAACCTGTAAGCCAGCCCCCACTAAATGTTGTTTTTATAAGAGTTGCTTTAGTCATGGTATCTCTTCATAGCTGTAAAACCCTAACTAAGACAATTGCTCTCAGTGCTCAGAAGTGCCCCAAGACATTAATTTTATCACATAACATGAATGGGTTCTTTTTAGCTTTTTTAACCTTTCTTTATCCTACCTTTACTTCAAAACTAATCTTACTAAGCATTAACTATGGAAAAAAAACCAAACAAACTTTGAATTAAATCAGAGTTCACTGGTTTTTTTTTTTTTTTTTTTTTTTTTACCAAATTGTCTCATTTTAAACCAGTTGCTCTGGTGTTGTACAGATCCCTCTATCTTTGTTTCTTGTCTCCTTATGGATTCTGATAAACACTCTTATAAAACACTCAACTCCTGGAAAACAGTTGCCATGCCAGGTTGAATGACATAAGCTTTCACATTTTCCAAATTATAACTTCAGGATGTAACATGCCTTAATTTGATCTGGAGCTGCTGTTCAGCAAGTGTACCAAAGTTTATCAGCCCCTTCAAATTTGCTTTTGATAGGTAACTTTTGCCAGAGCATGCCTTTGAGTTATAACGCTGAATGCCATTTCTAACTTGAATGAGAACTGTTTCAAACTACCAAGCCAGTGAGCAATTGGGTATACAGGAGAACACTAAGCTGGTGTCTGAGAGAGCAAGACACTACAATTTCAAGAGTACATGGTTTTCTACCACTGCCTCTTAAGGTATAGCAATAGCTATATTTCACCTCTCAGTGAAATAACAATGCAGTCTGTGGCTCTTTCTCTCAATCTCTCTCTCTCTCTTTCTCTCTCTCTCTCTGTATACACAAGTGTGTGTTAGAGAGATAATATCTTAATGAGTCTTATTTGCCATCTGAGCTAATTTTATATAATGTGATGAATAATTTAAAACTCTGTAGCCAGTAAACACATAAAAGACACATCTTACTTTTAACTATGTTTGTAGGTGTGTGGGCATCTCTTGGTGTTATGTACATATGTGTGTGTGTGTGTGTGTGTGTGTGTGTGTGTGTGTGTGTGTGTGTCTACAGAGAGAAACAAATAGGCCTGTAAGTGTCCTAAGTTTGATAACCATTATTTAAAAGAGTTAAAAGGAACTCATAAAGTTTATATATACATTTTTAAAGCTATG
This sequence comes from Montemys delectorum, assembly GCA_019843815.1. NCBI lineage: Eukaryota > Metazoa > Chordata > Mammalia > Rodentia > Muridae > Montemys > Montemys delectorum. Next base: position 17,468 of record JADRCD010218213.1, on the reverse strand, counting down.
TAATAATATTTAAATGTATATGCATCATTTTAGAAATCCTGCTTGGTTGAGTGTTAGTGTTTTTCCTCCGACCACCATATAATTCTGTTTTGAATGTGAAGTAATGAGCTTAAAATACTAATTATAGACGCCAAGCTCCTCTGAGTCACACAGTGACCTTCCTCCACCCCATCCCACACCATCTTCTCCTACTGTTATTTTTGTGTATTTGGCATAACCCATTTTCTTTAATGAAACAGACATTTCCTTTCTCAGATATGAGTCCAAGCTCCAGACTTAAAAGAGAGAGAGAGAGAGAGAGAGAGAGAGAGAGAGAGAGAGAGAGAGAGAAGAAAAGAAAAGAAACTAAGATTTAATGCTTGCTTTATCAAAGCTGCTCTTTCTAGGTATAAATTGCACATGTATTATTATGTGCTGATGGGTTAAGAGTCAGTTCTTTCATCAGAAATTTCGATTTCTAAGGTACAGGAATGTCCACTCAGTAAAGCAATTGTTTAGACTTGTGTTCCTGAGAATTTTATCGCGCCCTCCTCCTCTACTTTCCTTGTGGCAGAAGGACCTTTGTCTTGCTAATACAAAACTAGAAAGAACTTTATACCTGAGACTTAAACATTAAACAAAACTATATCCATTTAAAATATTTGTCCGGATGGTAAACAAGTGGGGTTAACTCAGCCTGGGAAACAATTGGGGTGGACTTCCTGAGGGCAGAGTGGACAGAACCTGCCTGTTTTGTTCTTCCAAGACAGAGGTTTGATCTGGAAACAGTACAAGGCTTTACCTCCACCTCTAAGGAATCAGAAGAGGGTTAAAAAGCAAGCAGGAACAGAGTGCAGCTTCAGGGGTTGTGTGTTCCCTCTTGCTTATCTAGCAGTTTAAAGGATTACTTCGATAGTGGTCACATGGTCTCAAGTGTTCTCTCTCCCTTGCTACAAATTCATTCCTTTAAAAGCCAGAAGTGGCTGAGTAATTGCAGAGGTACAGTGACTACCAGACTGTTCTTTGTCACCGCTTTCCTGTTTCACTTGGGAGGAAGTGGCTGAGTGAGCTTGAGACTCCAGGGTGGGGAACAGATCTATTACAATGACCCTGTTAGCCCCAGCCTAGTTTTGCCTTAGTAAAGGGGTGATGAAAACACTTTAAACAGTTGCCAACAGCCCAGGAGAAAATATTTGACATCTCACCTATATCAACAAGCAAGAGTTAAAGGTTAAATCACACACAAGTCAAGTGCTGGGAAAAGGATATGTTTATGTCATCAACTTTCTTTGTTCTACCCTGGTCTTGTGTCAACAAGGAGACACATTCCCCATTCCTGCCTGGAATCATGGAGACAATAGAGATTGATGACAGACACTTTGTGCAGGAGCCTCAAGCAAATCCCCTCCTAAGCACTTGTCTTTTGCCTCTTGTTTCAGTGGGCACCCTCACCACTCATTAACTGCTCCAAACAGCTATGTCTGTTTAGGACACTGTGGTAGATGATCTTCTGTGTCTTTACCACATTCTTGAGATTCCAAACACGAAGCTCATGGTAGAAGCAGGAAAACCAAGGCAAAGAAAGATACTGGAATTTATACATTTCCTGTATTGACCTCAGCTCAGAGAGCTCCTCCCTACACTGCTTTGTCATCAAGAAGCAGTGCTTGCTATGGCTGGTGTTCACATGCTATAGGTTCAACCAGAAGGGGATCTTCTGGGGACAACTCAACCTCTGAGTCAAGATAACTTTAAGTCAAACTCTGTGAAGAAATGAAAATGTGTCCAAAGGAAAAACCCAGGACTGTCACTATGGAGACAACAGGTACAGAAAGGAAAAGTAACGTAGCAAGCATAGTAGTGTATTCATGTCAGGCTAGCATGCATGAAGTCGAGGCAGTAGAATCATGAGTTTAAGACCAGCCTGGAGGCTACAGAAGTGGCTCAGTTGACAAAGTGCCTCACGAAAGCACAAGGACATAAGTTTGGATTCTTAGCACCCAGATGAAAAGCCATACATGCTGTAATCCCAGTAGTTGGGGGACAGAGGCAGGTACATCTATGAAGTTGATTGTAGTCAAATGAACTAGGTGATAGATCATATCTCAGAAAGTAGGTGGAGAACAACTGAGGGAGACAATCTACTTTGTCCTTTAACACTTACATACACACACACACACACACACACACACACACACACACGTAACTCAGACACACATGCACATCCACGTGCATACATGCACATAGCCATGTGGTTTCCAGTCAGGTGCATTGGACATAGATAGCCTTTCTGGCATAAGGTACAGTAAAGTCAGCCTCATTCTACACCACAATATTTTGAGAGCTAATTAAAAAGGTTAAAGAATGCCCAGTTTCAACAGCAAAGATCAGATACAGTCAAAAGCATTTTCACAGTGTATCATTTTCTTTCTCTCATTTTATCTGTATGGGTGTTTTGCCTGAATGTATACCTTCATGCCATGAGTGTACTTGGTGCCCATACAGGCCAAGAGAGGTCACTAGATACCCTAGAACTAGATTTACAGAGGGTTGTGAGCCACACTGTGAGCTGTGGGGATTAAGTCAGGGTCTTCTGGAGGCACAACCAGTATTTTTTATTGCAGAGCTGTGTCTCTAGCCTTAGTGTAAGATTTTCTACAAACAGGATTCTATATGCCTTTCTCTGGACAATGCTGGCTCAATATGTCCTGGTCTTCATGTCTGTAAAGTTACTGTTTCTGTAATTAGTTTTTTTAAATATACCAATCAATTGCTAAGTTAATTTTATATCTGTAATTCTCTTTTAAGCTGAAATATAATTTACTTGCATATTTTTGGTTGGCGACTATGAAACAGTTGCCTGCACCCAAGGATGTGCTTTCTCATGTGGAATTTCAGTTAGTGCAGACATCTCAAAATAAAGTTGATTTTTTTTTCTACTTAAAAATGACAGTGGGAGCCAGGCAGTGGTGGCGCATGCCTTTAATCCCAGCACTTGGGAGTCAGAGGCAGGCAGATTTCTGAGTTCGAGGCCAGTCTGGTCTACAGAGTGAGTTCCAGGACAGCCAGAGCTACACAGAGAAACTCTGTCTCGAAAAACCTAAAAAAAAAAAAAATGGGTTTTAGATGTTTTTGTTCAGTTGCTTTAAAAATAGAAGTGGTGAGACTAACTATGGAGCAGAGACTGAAGGAAGGACAAACCAGCCTGATATAGCTATCTCCTGAGAGACTCTGACAGTACCCGACTAATACAGACGTAGAGGCTCACAGCCATCCATTGAACTGAGTACAGGGTCCCCAATGAAGGAGTTAGAGAAAGGTCCAAAGGAGCTAAAGGGTTTGCAGCCCCTTAGGACGAACAACATTATGAACTAACTAGTACCCTCAGAGCTCCCAGGGACTCAACCACCATCCAAGGACTATGCATGGTGGGACTGATTGTTTTGGCAGCATGTGTATAGTAGAGGTTTGCAAATTCGATCATCAATAGGAGGAGAGGCCCTTGGCCCTGTGAAGGTTCTGTGCCCCAGTGTAGAGGAATGCCAGGCCCAATAAGTGGGAGAGGGTGGGGTGGCAGGCATGGGGAGGGGGGAGGCAAAAGGGGTTTGTTCTTGTTGTTTTTGTTTGTTTGTTTGTTTGCTTTTTGGAGGGGAACCTGGGAAAGGAAAAATTTACATGTAAATAAAGAAAATATCTAAAATAAAAAAAAGAATAATTCCATTTGTTACCGTCTAATATCGGTACTTTGATATCCTTCACTATAAAATAAAATGCTATGAGAGATAAAAAAATAAATAAATAAAATTATCTTCCAGAATAGTTGACTTCCTTGGAGACATCATTTATTTATTTAGATTTATTTTTATTCTGTATCAATGCATGTACATGTACCATGGAGTCCAAAAAAAGTTATCAGATCGCATGGAGCAGAGTCACGGATTATTGTGAGCCATTTTTATGAGTGCTGAGAACTGCTCCTGGGCCTTCTGCAAGAGCAACAAGTGTTCTTAATAGACTGAAATATTTCTTTGGCTCCTGAAAAATAGTGTTTTAAATTTTTCATTTTGTATATGAGAGTTTACCTGTACAACATGACATGTATGCCCACAGAAGCCAAAAAACAACAACAAAAACAAACAAACAAACAAACAATGCCCAATCCCCTGGAACTGGAACTACGTATAACTTTGTTGTTTTGTTTTGTTTTGTCAGACAGTGTTTCTCTGTGTGCTCCTGCTTGTCCTGGAACTCACTCTGTAGAGCAGGTTGGCCTGAAACTTAAAAGATCTGCCTGCTTCTGCCTCCTGAGTGCTGGGATTAAAGTTGTGCTGCTCCACCACTGCTGGCTGCCTATGATTTGAAGTCACCATGTGGGTAATCAAACCTGAGTCCTCTTCAAGAGAAGCAAGTGCTCTTAACTGCTGAGCCTTCTCTCCAACCCCATGAAACATAATATTTAATATATACTTTAAACATAATAATAATAATGATAATGATGATGATAATAATAATAATAAGAATAATAAATGAAAATGGTCTGTAGGTTTTATGAATGAGAGATCAGGTCCTGTGCACAGAATATGTAACAGTCCTGTCTAAAAGATGATGGAAATAATTTTCCCTGGAGCAGCATTTAAAGTTTGAGGAGTTGCTAAGGTGGTGAAAGAGTATCATTGGTTTTGCAATTAAGAAGGGTGAAGGCATCTTGTCACTGCGTTGAAGACTGTCTAACCTGGTCAGAGTAGGCATCAAGCTGCTCTGCCAGTGTCTTATATCTGCCTTGAGCAAAGCATTCCTGCAAGGCATTTCTCAGAGTCCTTGAGGCAGACACTGGAACCAAATCTATGAACTTGTGGTTTTCCTGCCTGGTTGTTACTGAATGTTAAAAATAGCTTCAGAATTTAGGTTAAGAATTCTTTCATCACAGTCCAAGCATGTGGCATGATATGGTTTGGGGGTGAAGATCTGTGACTCTAACTTACTTCTGACTATAAGTTTAGAGCCTACTATAAGGAGCTGGTGCTTTGAGTAATCACAAACACAGGGTCTCCTTGTATAGCCTTGGGTGGCCTTGAGTTCGTGATCCTCTTGCTAGAGCCTCCCAAATGCTGGGATCACCTGCATGTACTGCCATAGCCAAATTTCCCTAATTATTTTTTATTAGTCTTAGCATTGAGTGTTGCCATGGCCTTGAACTCCTAATCCTCTTGCCCACTACCCCAAGTTTTAGAATAACAGACTTATGCCATCATACCCCGCTCAACGCAGTATTTACAGTAGGCAAATTATTTGCCTTTATTTTTATTTTATAAATCTTTTAACAGACTCTTCTCTGTTTTTACTCTTTGATAGTTGAGTTAAATCATTTGACACCCCTAAATAGTAACTAAAGTTTCAAGTAAAACTTCTGTCTTTGGCTTTCATTCCTAGAGAGCACACTGAAAGCATGAACTAAGCAGACAGATAATGTGGGTTCTGAATCAGTAGTTAACTGGCAAGACGACCTTAGATAGGCTGGCTTTTCAGCTTCTTCATTAATTCTTGTAGGAGCCTCTGGGACACATACAAAGACCTAGACCCAGGTATGGACAACATGAGTATTTGCATTATTCCTGGTTTCACCTTTTGTCTTCCATTTCCTCACTTCTTTCGGGTATTGCAACATCACTATTCTTTTAGGCATACTTCCTTTGAATTTGGAAAGAATAGATTGGAAGCAAAATATAAGAATAATCTCTTTTAGGAAACAACTAAGATAGTAACAGTAGTAATGTATAGAAGAGAGTTACTTTGAAGAGACTTGTAAGACAAATTGATGAGATCTGGTGCCACATTTATGGGGAGGATAAATGATAGCAATTCAAAGTGGCTCCTTGATTCCTGGCTAGCAGATGATGGCATCATTAATTAAGATCAGGAAAGCAGGAAGTATCATGAGGTGGCATTGGGTTGTGATAAATGATGACTTGAGTTTTGATCATGTTGACTTTGGGGGATTTGGGGACATAATTTAGCAAAGTCTAATAAACCACAGACAAGACACATCTGGAGCCAGCAGAGGTTGTAGAGCTAGTTTACGACTTAGCAAAGTTTATATTTTTAGTTCAAGTAACGGTTAGAGACAAAACTGTCTAGTGATAAGCCAAGGCCAAGAGGATTTAGGGAAATGGGTTTTAAAACAACAGATGTGACTTATGCTTGTTTGTATTTCCAGCACTCTGTCCACTCCTTATCATAGTGGAGATGGTCAATAATTAATATTTATTTTGTGACTTACAAATGCTTGAGAAAGAAGCAGAAAATGACTTTGGAAGATGTTGAAAAAGAGCAGGAGAAAGATGGTAGAGAAGTAGGGATGCATGACTTCATAGAAGATAAGCAAGTAAAATTTGTGTGTGTATGTGTGTGTGTGTGTGTGTGTGTGTGTGTGTGTGTCTGCTGTATTGGTGTGTGTACACATAGGTCTGTATTTAGTGTCTTTTATCATCCTACACTACATTTTTAGAGGAAAGGCCTGACATTGGACCCCTCACTACTTTGGCTCTTACAATCCATAGGTCTTGACTCTGCCCTCAGAACTGATGTTTCTGATATGAGCTGGCCCTAGCCAGCTTTGATATTGATTCTGGGGATCTAAAGTCAGGGCCTCCTGTTTGTACTGCATTCACTCTTGGCCACTGGTCCATCTTCCTCGTCCCAAGAATTAAATTTGAAGAATGAGTATAAAATAAAAATGAATATGGATGACTTGGATATTTGAGTGTGTTGAATGACATAGAACTGAAATTAGACATCTGAACAAAGACTCCGAAAGATCTCACAAGTATAACATTAGAACTAAATCTCATTGACATCAGAAATGTATGTAAACTTGAACTTAAAATGTTCAGAAAATCAAATGTATAAATACTCGAAGCAGGTGAACTGGTTCAACCATATCCCTGGGATTTAATAGTATACTGAAAGTTTGTTGTAATTAATAATAGAATTGACTGCAGAAATATGTCATTAAGTGATGTTAACAGTGGAAATATGGCATAACTATACTTATTAGAACACATTGTTTAAAAGTGTACCTGTGCATTTCAAGAGGAAAAATACTAAAAGTGTACAGAGAAAAATAAATGGAAAAAGGAAAGATCTGGAAGTCAGTCATTTGTTTAACATTTGGCTGAAGGAAGACATGGAAAGGAAGTGACATGCCCTTTCTTTATGTACAGAGAGATTATACCTAGTGTGGTCTGGAACAAAGGGCAAGAATTTATAGATGGAAAGAATCTAAGGGCTTGCTGGTTGAGCAAGCAGTGGACAGACTGTCATTCATTTACCTGCCAGAGTTCCCAAGGTACACATCCCTAGATAGTAGAGTTAAAACTACAAACTAGAAATATATGGCTCCAACTCTGAGTTTTTCTGTGTGTATGATAGAGTCTCTTCTATAGGGGTATAGAAACAAAAGTTTCTTTACTTAAAGCCTCTATAGGCTGTAGGAAAAAATAGGTGAAGCAAAGAAACATCCCTAAAATTTGAAGCTTATTGGTCATTTCCTATGTGGAAGGATGGGTGGATTCTAAAGGGAGATGTGGGAAACTAAGGGAATTTGGTGATGTTAAGGATGTTTCTCCAAGGGAGCGATGTGAGTGGCAAACCCTGGAGATGGGAAGAGTGTGGGCAATTCTGGAGGGAGCTGTACATCCCTATAGGGCACATGTAAGAAACCAAGAAGAACCAGCATTGAGCAGGGCAGCAAAGACCAGACACACCAGCACGTGCTAAATTTAATGTGACTGGAGGAGGTCATGACAGAAAAGCTCCCGGAAGCATTTGAAAACACATCGTTTTATTATAAGCACAAGAGGAATACACTGATTAAAAGGGGGTGATAAAACACATCAAACAAAATAAAACCTCCAGATTCCATGTGTAGAATGCAGCAAATATGAAGGATTCTGTGTGGAAAAATAGATATGAAAAAAGTAAGACTCCTATTGCTTTGGGTCTAAATTGAGGCTTGTGATTTGGAAGAAGACAGGCTGTAGAGATAGAATTGATAAGTTCAAAGTGTGTTTTGTAGAAGATATCATTGTACTTGATGACTTGAGTCGATATTGACTTGATTTCAGGCTGGGGAAGGTTTCCAATGTACCTCTCCAGATCTCAGATCCTGAATGGACTGAGATTCTGTTTCTGGCAGGAATTAAGGGAGACGCATACTATTGGCAAAGAGTCAGATTGCTCATGCGTGAAGTTCAGTCGGCATGTGAAACCTGGAGGGATTGTAGGCCTCCAAGGGATATCAGTTAGGATCGAATAAAGGTCACAGTAAATAACATGGCCCTTAGGGACAGAGTGATCTGTTACTTGGTGTTCAGCGGGGCCACATGACTTTCCTGAGCTCCCCTCAGCCTCACCTACGATCAGGAATGATGGGGGATTCAGAGCACAAATGTTATTGTACTGAGAATGGTAGATAGTGATACTGACTGCTCAGTGATTGTTTTGAAAATTAATTAATTAATTTAATGTGCTTGGGTGTTTTTCCTGTGTATATGTCTGTGCACCTTGTGTGTTCCTAGTGACACTGGAAAGTCAAAAAGGGCATCAGACCCTCTGAAACTGGAGTTACTGATGGTTATGAGTCACGAGAGTGCTAGGAATTGAACCTGGGTCTTCTAGAAGTAGTACTCTAAACCACTGAGCTATTTCTGCAGTCCTTGCTGCTTTTTAAATCTTAATGTTTTTAAAGGAAGAATCTAACCCTGATATTTGTGTTTATTCAAACCAGGGCTTTAAACAACGCTGGCTGATAGTCTGTGGTTTTACACTTGAGACCCTTGTGCTTCTTATTCTTTCTTAGTACTGTGGATAACCTCAGTCTGCATATTTCTATAATTAGGATATTCTCTACCCTTTGTTTCCATGCCCTTTGTGTTCCACTGGAACACAAGCTGTAGAGGTCTCTCCCACAGAACTAGACTATATGTTTCATGCCAGAGGTCTCATAGAAGTTGTTCAAGACAAGTAATTTTTGTTAAGAGTGGATGAATCTGAGAGAGAAGGTATCAAAATTTAAGTTTCACTCTGACAAGTATGTTCAAGTGCCAAGAGGGATTTCAGGTGAACCTTTCAATAAAGAGAGAAGGACTGACATTGAGTCTTACCACATGCCTCTCCAATAAAGAACCCAGACCCTTGCACACATTAAGCATGGATTCTGCCACTGGCCCCTGCATTAAATGAAGTCAGGTTTCATTTTTTCTCTCAATCCGAGCAACTATTTTTCTTTTAAATAGATTCTTGATTAATCACTGTTCCAATTTCATCTGCCAATTTATTTCAACCCAGTATCTCTGCTGTGCGGTAATTACAATAAGATCTCCTCTCTCTTTTCTTCTGGCCTTCCCTATTCCACCATCAAAGTGCAGTTTCTAACACACTTCTCTCTGAATATCTTAACATATTTCTATTTTGGGTTCTAGAACCTTCATTAAATCTGTACATTACAAGAGAAAAAAGAAAAAAAATCCCATCTTCTTAGGCTGGAAATTAAGAACTGTTGAAACCGGACATAGTAACGCACAGCTGTAATCATGGTGCATAGTGGGTAGAGGGAGGAGGATGCCAAACAGTGAGTTTGAGGAGAATGCTGATCACAGAAAACTTTCTTAAAAAACAAAAGAAATCAACAGCCCAACAAAAGCACAGGAAAATAAAGGAAGGAGACATTTGTAAGACCTTGTCAAGTGTGTTTTCTAGAATAGATCTGCAGATGCTCTTTTTGGCTTGGCCTTTGCTTGCATGCTGTGGAGTTCCTGAGGTAGCTGATTCCACCTGGAATCAGAGTGTGCTTTTGTTTCAACATTGAGGCTGAGCTCAATCTCTGGAGTCTTCTAAGTCAGCCGGTTCTCAGGTGAGGCACTCGGGATCGTCTCTTCTTTGTGTGGTCTTGCATCTTCTTTTTTATATGCCCAAGGTTTTGCATCTGATCTATTCTCTTTAACAGCATTGGAATCCTTTCCTGTGATTTTCCTTCATCTGGCTGCATGATCTGAGATTACCAGGTTCTTTGGAACTAGATATGTCAAGACTAAACACATTTTACAGGAGAGGAGAGGGTACAGGGAAATCTGAAAGCTCACTTTTGGAAGATTGGTGAAAGACCACTTCAGCCAAACACTCCAGAATACATTTTACTCAGTAAAACATGAGACAGTTTTCTCCCTTTGCTTTGTGAGTTGCTTTGCTTGTGTGTGTGTATGTGTGTGTGCATGTGTGTGTGTGTGTGTGTGTGTGTGTGGGTGGGTGGTTTTTTTTAGGTGAGTTCTTGTTATATAGTCCAGGTTAGTCTCCAGATCAGCCTCCCCAGTACTCGCAACCACGCGTAAGCCTTTCTCAATATTTGAAATGATCTTCCCATCTCTTGTGCTAAGTCATTTTTTTCTGCTTCCTCTCAGAATCTGTTTTTTTTCTTTTCCTTTTACTTTCTCCGTGTTTCCAAGTATGTCCTTAACGATCTAAGACTCCACTGCTCTCCCATTTCTCACAATCACCTGAAAAAGACATTTCATGTCCTAATCATTTTCCTTCCTAAAGGCTTATGTTCATTTATTTTTCAAAATTCATATTTGTCGTTCAGTTTGATGCAGAGTCAAGAAGCTCCTTGTTCCTTTCTTATGGTGAGTTAAAGACTAAAGGTATTGCCATTTGAGGGACATTAGAATAGCATGGGGTCATAGTTCTTTCTGGAGTCATAAACTTTTGCGTGTTATGGTGTCTGACTATTTAAGAATCAAAGATAATGTTTTGTAATAGATGCTTTTAGAGTTCTCTGCTCATAGTCAGACTATACACTAAATATAGTGTATTTAGTTCTATTTCAGGTTCTGTTTCATTTTGTTATTTTTGTTTCATTATTTTTCTGACACAGGATCTCCATCTCCTGTTCCAAACTGGCCTGGAACTGGTTACTCAAAGATGACCTTGAACTTCTGACCCTCTAGTCTCTTCCTCCCAAATGCTAGTGTTACAGGCATGCCCAATGCTCCCAGCTTCATATCTGGTTTTAATGGCTTTGAACTTTCAGATAGTCAATAGTCAATGGGGGATTTTCTTATATTTGCCCTTATAGTACCATGATTAAATCTCTGGTGTAAAGTAGTTATGTTTTAGGGGTCATATATCTGTTATAGAGTGAACAGTGTTTCTAGATGCATGCCCAGGATGGAGCTGTCGTCATTTTTAAAGTAAATTGATGCTCTTCCTAGCTGGGTAATCACATTTACTCACTTTCAGGCAAAGTAGTAGTTTCCTTCCTTCTGATTAAAGTGAGTTCTTGTCTTCACAGCCCTAATCTCTGCAATGTTATTTACTCAGCAATAGATAAACTCAGAACAATTGTCTAAATGTGAACACTCCATCCTGGGAGGGGAGGGGAAATGGAATACATAAAATTTAAATGAGCATTGTTTTATGCTACCACTCAGTGAGCTTCCTTCTATTGTGGTGCCCCTGAGTGGAATCAGAAAACTTAAGCCCCAGTGAGGCATAATTGCACATACCCCTAATCCCCATATTTAGAAGTCTGAGGCAGGAAAATTTTGGGTTTGAGGACAGTTTATTCTATACCTCGAGACTGTTCAGAAAAACAACACAACAGACAGAGAAAACAAAGATAAATACCACCCAAATATACAAAGACAAAACATAAAGTTGTTAAAATTCTGCACTTTTGGAAAATTTCAAGATTGCAAATAAGGAGTTCATTTCTTTGTAAAATGTTTCTCTTGTGTGAAACTGTCTATGCCCACTCCTCATATTTCTGGTCACAATTCACTTTACTTAAATTTCAAATATATTTTGTCCAGCTTCTAGGTACTTAAGCCTGAATGTTTCTATACACTTCTGATGTTCTAAATTTTGCCATATCTTACTTTGTTTTATAAATTGAATACAAGGATAACAATTACAACTGTTAACTCACACAGAATGATTAGCCCAAATGGAGATTTTAAGAGTATAATATAAATGTTTTAAATGAAAGGATTAATTGGTTCCACTGCAAGTGAAACTCATGACAGCGCTGAAGTTGTTATTAAAACAGGATTCTTAGCTGGATATAGTGAAGGATCAGGATATAGCCAAGGATCAAGGACATCCTTGGCTACAAAGCAAGGTCAAGACCTAGCCTTGGCTACAAGAGACCCTGCCTGAAAAACAAACAGCAAGCAATATAAATAAGTGAAACTCTTACTGCTTTTTATGTGACGTTAGCCAGTATGTCACAGTTCTAAAACTGCAAACCAGAAATTTATTCTCTATACAATGTGCTTATTTTTAGGGTCTTATACATTTTAATGACATCTATAACAAAGCTAGTGAATATTGATGGCGCATGAGTTTGAGGCTAATGTCATTTCCCTAAACAATTAATGGAAAGAAATAGATACTAGAAATCTAAGTCTGCTTGGACTTACAATATATGGTATCATTATTCAAAGATAATGCAAATTACTCTCTATATTAGAAATATATCCTTGAGAACATAACTAATGTACAGACTGATATTGAGAACTCCTTAAAACCCCTTCCGGCTGTCAGAACTGTCGCATAATATAACTTATATTTTCTGTGAAGTGGGTTATCCCATGTGGTTTTCATGATGAGGATCCTCCAGGCTGCTTGTGTGCATTCCCGGAAGTAACACTGTGGTCAATGGGTTTTTTGGTCGAATGGTTTGGTGGTGTGTGAAGTGGAGAGAGGTAGATGCTCTTTTCTATGCTTTTTACATTCTCTATGCTAACTCATCCCCACAGCAACCCTATGTCATAGTTAAAGCACAGAGATGAAATAACTGGCCATACAGCTAATGAACACATTTGATCTTGGCTGGGTTTTACTCCCTGAGTCAGGCTTCATATCCTGCCAGTCCATCCCTGTAGCTCTTGCTAAGCAGTCCTGAAGTGGCGTTGTAAAGATTTTAAAGTAAAAGTGACAAGAAGAAATCCCTTGCTATAGAACAAAACAAATAAAATGAAGACACTCTCTTGCAGTGTGATTTCAATATGGAGATCAGCTACTTATTCCAAATAATAAATCGATTAGCTTGTAAGTGTCAGATAACAGTCCTTCCAGATTAACAGCCCCCCTTTCTCCATCAATGTAAATCATGGATGAACCTGTGATTTACACTTATAACCTGTTTGTAAGGGAGGGGGCACATTGCAAATGTGTTTCAGCTGAGAAATGTTTAAGTTAGTGTGGTTGTCTCATAGGAACAAATGAGAGAGCTCCTTGCAAACATCAGTGTCTCACACTGATGGCTTGCATTTAAATTACTCCAATTAATCTTTCCAAGGAATGTGTGAGGTCATTATTATTTGGCAGATGGGAAAACTGACATTCAAGAAGACTCACTAATTTTCCTAAGACTGCAAGCTGCAGAGCCAGAATACAAACCCAATTTTGTCAGCCTCCAGAATCCACACCTATCCTTTCAGGGTACCAAGAGATTGCCTGGTTGAGTGGTAGACAGGCTGAGATTTATAGTGAACCATCTTGGATGCGAAGCAGCCAACTGTGCTCTTGGCAAAGATACTGTCTGCTGCTGATCTGTCCAAAGAGATAGAGGCAGAGGACAACTAAGTGTTAAGATTCTGGCTTGACGTCTAAGTAGATGTGTTACATTTACTGGGAATATAGTTTCCTGGAAAAATTGATGGTGAAAGAAAGTAATGAGCCTAATTTGAGGCATACTTAGTTTGAAACGACATTTGAACTTACAGACAGAGCTGTCTAGAAGGCAACGAAGTCTCAAGAAGGAAGTCTGGACTAGATTTAAGAGGACTCTGTGTACAGATGGGGCAGGGGGGTCTATTAGTGGTAAGATTTCTCAGGTTGCCAAGATAAGAGGAGCCAAGGACTACGAAACTTCTTTGAAATGACAAAGGGGCCAGAGCTTAGAGCAAGAGCACTGTAAAGGAGGCTGTAGAGTAAGGATCAAGGAGATGGGACATTCAGGACAGACCGGAGTTTCTGAACACAAAGCAGAAAAGAATTTCAGACTGCAAACAATGCCGCTATAACAGCAGTTCAAAACGAAGCTTTGAAAGAGATACCTTGATAAAAAGAGTAAGCCAACTGGAAAAGTTTTTTTCCTTTTTTCTTTTTTTTGTCTTTCTTTTTTTGGTTTTTCGAGACAGGGTTTCTCTGTGTACTCCTGGCTGTCCTGGAACTCACTCTGTAGACTAGGCTGGCCTCGAACTCAGAAATCCGCCTGCCTCTGCCTCCCAAGTGCTTGGGATTAAAGGCGTGCACCACCACCACCCGGCGGAAAAGTTTTTTAAGAAATGTTTTACTAATGAGTTTATAGATAATGCCCTCAAATCACAAACAAACCTAGGTTTTTACCATCAACAAATTCTCCTCAGACCATTCGGACTTCTCTCTGCAGCCCAAGCAATACATTCTCTCAAAAGGGGGAAAACTTGCTAGTAGCTCATTAGGTATATATCCCATTATCATTTGAGATGAGTCAAGTCACTTGATGAGCTTGAGGGACTACGGTTCAGTGTAGGTGGTTCAAGCAGAGTGGACACAGGAGATGGGTCCAGGAGAGACCTCGGAGGAGAGAGAGCCAGGGTCCTAAGAAATACCTGGGTGAGTAGAACCCACTTAAATGAAGAGAACATGTTAGGGGCCTGAGCATAGGGAACGAGAGGATTTGGATCCGACATATACTTTAACAGGAGTACTCCAGAAGGTTTCCTGAGGGGAAAGTATGGGAACAGGGTAGAAGCAGGTGTTGGATGATCAGTTTGGAAACCTCTGGGTCCAACATGGGATGGTAGTGTCTTGGGCTGGACTGTTAGTGGTATATGTGGAGATTAAACAACTGAGGCAAAAGCTATAATTGGAAGCCAAAGTCTCTAGAAAGAATATTGGACCAGAATGAAACTCTACATTCACACAATTTTCCCCTACTCAGAAGATTTTTTTTCCTCTCAGTAAAACGTAGCTGCCTGGCACCTTAATTGGCATGTGGATGGACTGAGACCTGAGAACAGAAGTCATGCAAATTTGTATGATGAGGGCCAAGTGGTAGTAGAGAAAAAAGTAAAGGCAGAGAGAGGCAAGGGCTGGAGTCATGTCCCTGAGGAGACAGAGCCAGGAAGCACCTCTCTACCCACTGCAAAGGAGAAGCAACTCCAGCTACAGCCACTTTGACCTGGCGCTCCACATCTTTCCTCAGTAGATCCTTTTAATATTAACAACTTTCCCAAACTCCCTGTGTTAGCGTTGTACTTTGAATACTCATTAATGGAAAAAAAAACCCCACTGAACAATGATTTTATTGTTAATTAGAACAGTAAATAAGTTGCAATTAAGAAAAATATCTCTGGACACATTTTGATGTCACCCAGCCAGCCCCTTCCCAGGGTTTGATGCACCTGGAGCCACATCTACAGCACACAGTTCTACAGCACACAGTTCTACAGCACACACTTCTACAGCACACACTTCTACCGCACACAATTGGGAAAATGTACTTCTCTGCTTGTGTTCTGAGTAGCCTGCGGGCTTTTGCTCCTGCTGTTCCTTTTAGGAGGTCCTTTTGTCTCTTGTGTCCTGGAGGGCAGAGTGGAATCCTGTCTGCAAAGACTACTCAATCCCTTTGAGATTTCCCCCATCCTCCTCCGGATCCCAGTTACCACTGGTTTTTGTACTTTGCACTCAAGTTCCATTTAAACAGTGACTCATTTACAGCTTGTACTTCTGGACACCCAAATACTTTACATACTCATCTTATCCATGTATCTGTAGGCATATCTTATCTCTTCCGTTACCTAGTGTTATTTTAGCCTGGGATTATGTCTCCTTTATCTAGTTCCCAGAAGTCAACAGTTAGGTACTGAGTAGCTTAAAATATTTCAGAAACTGGCCATTTCAAGCCGTGCTTAAGGAAATAGATTTAGGATTAGCAGGCAAAATAAGCAAGAAGAAAGAGTTTGGTCTTAACAAAAGGAATGGGTTTGTAACGTTTTGAGATTTCAAAAATGGGATAAGGTACTATTTAAATAATGAGTTCTGGGTAACTATAAACAGTCAAATCATTTTCTATCAAAGTTCAACTTCCACTGAAGCTCCAAGTAATGTAACAAGTGTGTGACAAGTAGTATCATGTACAGTCTTCATTATGGTCTCTTAGAAAAAAGGCATTTTGGCAATCCAGATTTTTCTTACTGTACCTAGGCACCTCTCATGAATGGTGTTTATAAATAGCAATGTGTAGTTTGGAGTACAGTCCTGTGTGGTGATGCCTAAATCCAGTCATTTAATACAATAGCTCCACTGTGTAGAAGGGTCTCCCACAGTAGTTGGATCCATTTCTGAGGCAACAATGGAATAGAGAGTTCTAGGGAAATGCAGAAGACCTAGGTAGCATTTTCTGCACTTGCTGTGGTTTAGCACACCATCTTTCCAGAGGAGAGCCAAAAGCTGGCATGTTGAGTAAGAGACAGATTGGTCTGTACTGAGACCTGAGAGAATATCATTGAGTTTAGCCACACCCATCAATTTTATTTAAAAAAAATAATTGAATAAGTCCAAGATCAGACATACATAATTTCTTTGTTGTTATTGTTGCTGTTGTTTGAGGAAGGATCTCATGCAGTTCAAGCTCACCTCAAACCAATCTATAGCGAAGGATGGCTTTGAACTCTTGGTTCTCCTGCCTCCGTCTCCCAAGTGCTGGGATGACAGGCGCGTATCACCATCACTGGTGGCATTTTATTCCTCATTAGACAAACATCCAGCGACACATGGGGGAGCCCAGGAGATCCCTGTCAGTGTGCCGGGAACATTCTAACTCTCTGAGAATTAGGCAACAGATACCCACTATGACACTAACGTGACCACTATCCTTAGCATGGGCCTAAAAAAAAAAATAAATAAAGTAAGAATTTAATTACTTCCCTTTCCCTTCATATTTTTTTGGATGTGTACACAGTCTACATGATCCCTGGGTTAAAATGAACAGATGTAATAAACTTGTACACTGGAAATGGAATTACACACCTGCGATTCCAGCTCCCCAAAGGAATGAGGCAAATGGACCACAGATTTGAGAGTGTTTCATCTAAGAATATACAGGATAATATCTAATGTTTATATGAACCATCAGTCTAATCTTTACCAGGGGAGAAGTCCATATTGTCTCAATCACTCCTTTTTGATGTTGTGTTCAAGGAAGTGCACCTATGAGATGATATTGAACAACTCAAAAATACTTCATGAACTCCTCATATTCTCTAGGATGTTTGCTCCCTCAGCAAACCATCTGATTGACAGTTGGAGCAAATGGAAGGCTCACCACGCTATCCTACTCTTGTGGTTGTTTATTCTCCCATTCCATTAGGTATAATCAAAGAGAGCTTTATTTAAGTGAACAGAGTCCTTAATTTCTACTGAACTATGGCCTCAAAGAACCCTGC
>JADRCD010218212.1:0-27500 GCA_019843815.1 Montemys delectorum | reverse complement strand
TCTGCATTTCAGAGGAAAGACAGAAGAGGGAAAATCATACAGAAAAAGAGGGGAAATGGCTTTTATAAAATAGTTTTTCTTTCTTCTTGATAATTTCATACATCTATACCATGAAATATGATCATCTATACATCTTAATTCTTCCTCTAACCCGTACCCCTCACAGCTTTATATTCTATGTTCTTTCCTTCTATCTGTCTTTCCTCCTTCTCTTCTTCCTCCTCCTCCTCTTCATCTTCCTCTTCTTCCTCCTCCTCTTCCTCCTCCTCTTCCTTTTCCTCCTCTTCTTCCTCTTTCTTCTCCTTCTTTTGATAACCTGTTAAGTCTAATTGCACAATGGGACCACACACTGAAGCATGAGAAATCTACCAGTGGCTACACCCTCAAAAAAGAAACAGCTCCTCAATACATCATGGGGTCTGGAGATCAGGTCCCTATCTATTTGGAGATCTTGTCTACTTTGATCTCATACAGGTAACCACAGCTGTGTCCGTTTGTGAGTACAAACCATACCATGCCTAGAAGACAGCATTTCACTGCATTTTACTGGCAGAAATCACTACTCATCAGGAAGCTGAATTCTCTTGCATGGAAACACTGCTCTGAATTTTCTTCTACTTCCTACAGAGTTAAACCTAAACCTGAGTACATGCCAAGTCCAGACAGGATTATCAAATTCAGAGCCCATTAGCCCTCTTTGGCTCTCAGTCTAGACTAGACTCTTCTGATTCTCTTGCATTGCAGGATTGACTGTTAATGAGGAAGCAAACAGACTTTTTTCTTTCTTTCTTTTTTTCTTTTTTGCTGTATATTTGCCTTTCTATTCTATTTTTATTTTTAATTAATTAATTTTACATCCTAATTGCAGTTTCTTCTCCCAACCTGTCTGCCCTCACCTCTTCTCTTCCCACTCTTCCCCATCCACTCCTCCTCCTTTTCTCTTCAGAAAAACGCAGGCCTTCCACACATATCAGCCAGCCATGACATATCAAGTTTGAGTAAGTCTAGGTACCCCACCCCTCCCTTCCTATTAAGGCTAGAAAATGCAACCCAGTAGGGGAAATGGTCCTACAGGCAGGCAATAGAGTAATAGACAGCCCCTGCTCCCACTGCTAGGAGTCCCACAAAAAGACAAAGTTACACGACTGTAACATGTATAAAAAGCCTGAGTCAGGTCTACATAGGCTCCCTGGTTGGTGGTTCAGTTTTGTGCCCTTATGAGCCCAGGTTAGTTGATTCTGTAGGCTTTCTTGTGGTATTCTTGACCCCTGTGGCTCCTACACTTCTTCTATACCCTCTTCCAAAGGATTTTCCAAGCTCTGCCTAATGTTTGGCTGTGGATCTCTGCATCTGTTCCTGTCAGTCACTCAGTGAAGCCTCTCTGATGAGGACTGGGCTAGACGCCAGTCAATAAGTATAACAGAGAATCACTAGGAATCATTTCATTGACATTATTTTTCTTTTTGCCATTCGTATTTGGTTTTCTTCTGGGTCTCTTAGCTAGCCAGCCTCTGGTTCCTGACCCTCTGGGTCAGCATCAGGAGTGGGCCCCCTCTCATGGCATGTGTCTGAAGATGGATCAATCATTGATTGACCACTTCCACAATTGTGTGTCATCTTTACCCCAGTACGTCTTGTAGGCAGGACAAATTGTAGGTTGGTGTCCTAATCCCTCCACTGAAAGCCTTGCCTGGTAACAGAAGATGGCTGGTTCAGGATCCATATCCCTCATTGCTAGGAGTCTTAGCTAGGGTTATTATCACAGATTCCTGGGAGTTTCCATTGCCCTAGTTTTCTAACTCATCCCAGAGATTCCCCCCCCCCCCCCCGCCCTGTTTCCAGTTGTCTTTCTCAGCACTCTTTCCTTCCATTCTCTCCTCACCTGATACCTCCTGTTCCCATCCCCACCCCATCATTGCCCAATCACCTCCCCCATCCACATTCAATGTCAAGTCTGTTTCTCCTTCTCAGTGAGCTTCACATGCCCTGCACACACCCCCGCCCCCTGCCTCCCGCTTGAGTCCTCCTTGTTATGTAGCTTCTTTGAGTCTGAGGAGTGTAATTTGGTTATCCTGTACTTTATGGCTAATATCTACTTATAAGTGAGTACATGCCATGTTTGTCTTTGAGGGTCTGGCTTACCTCATACAGGATGATCTTTTCTAGTTCCATCCATTTGCCTGCAAGTTTCATGATGTCATTGTTTTTAATAGTTGAGTAATACTCCATTGTGTAAATGTATCACATTTTCTTTATCCATTTTTTTTTAGTTGAGGGACATCCTGATTGAAGGAAATCTAGATTGCTTCCAGTTGCTGGCTATTACAAATAAAGCTAGTATTAACATAGTTGGGCAAGTATCCTGGTATGGTAGAGTGTCCTTTGTGTCTATGTCCAGGAATGGTGTTGTTGGGTTTGAGGTAGAACTAGTTCCTATTTTCTGAGAAACCACCATATTGATTTCCAAAATGACTGTACAACTTTGCACTCGCACAAGCAATGGAGAACTGTTCCCTTTGCTCTACCTCCTTTCCAGCATAGTCTGTCACTTGTGTCTTTGATCTTGGCCATTCTGACAGGTGTGATTTGGAGTCTCAGAGTGCTTTTGATTTACATTTCCCTGATGGCTAAGGATGTAGAAGATTTCTTTAATGTTCAGTGCTCAATGGCTTCTCAGCCATTAAAGATTCCTCTGTTGAGAATTCTCTGTGTAGATCTGTACCCCTATTTTTTAATTGGATCATTTGATTGCTGATTTCTAGTTTCTTGAGTTCTTTATGTTTTGGATATCAGCCCTCTATCAGATGTAGGGTTGGTGAAGATCTTTTCCCATTCTGTAGGCTGCCATTTTGTCTTTTTGACAGCAACATTTGCCTTACAGGAGCTTTTTGGTCTCATGAGATCCCGTTTATTAGTTGTTGAGCTTAGTGCCTATACAATTGGTATTCTCTTCAGGAAGTAGCCCCCTGCTCCAATGTGTTCAAGACTATTCCTCATTTTCTGGTTCAGTGTATCTGGTTTTATATTGAGGTCTTTTATTTACTTGGACTTGAGTTTTACATAGGGTGATAGATATAGATCCATTTGCATTCTTCTACATGCAGACATCCGGTTAGACTAGGACCATTTGTTGAAGATGCTTTCATTATGACGGTTTTTTGTTTGTTTTGTTTGTTTGTTTGTTTGGGGGGGTTAAAATAAAAAATCAGGTGTCCATAAGTGTGTGGATTTACTTCTAGGTCTCTGGTTCAATTCCATTGAATAATTTGTCTCAAGCAGGGTTTTCTTAAGAGTGTGTCATACTACAGGGGACTACAGCAGGTATATCTATCTGTCTTAGATGTCAGCAGACTTCCCATATGGGACTAGATAGCAAGATTCTTAGACACCATGGACCAGGACAGTTGCAAATATTTATTTTAAGTAGCAGAATGAAGGCAGCCATGAATGAGCATAACCGTACTCCAATCAAACTTTATTTACACTGACAGTAGGAACTTGCTGCCATTGATGTAGCTAAGGGAACCTTGACCCCCTGTGATTTTTATGCTTCTGCTTGTCATCAATGTCCAGTTAATACCAAGTGTTGCTCAGGGCTCTTGTTAGACACATTCTACATATAATTTTAAAAACAACCTTGTAAAATTAAATTTTATCTTTTGTATCTCATAGATAAGCAACACAAGTTGAGAGAAATTGCAAAAATTGCCCAAGACTATCCTGAAAACTGGAGTTTCAGTTTCTGAATCCAAGTTAAAGTCATTGAACTTCAGTTGTTTTTTCTAAATCTCTATCTATCTATCTCTCTGTCTCTCATGTGTATGTGTCTACTTCTCTCTCTCTCTTTCTCTCTCTCTCTCTCTCTCTCTCTCTCTCTCTGTGTGTGTGTGTGTGTGTGTGTGTGTATGTGTGTGTGCATGTGCATTTGGAAGGCAAAGATTGTCATTGTGTGTTTTCCTCTCAAACCTCACCTTGTCTTTTGAGACAGAATCTCTCCCTGAACCCAGAAATCATGGATTGGCTAGATTGGCTGGGTAGGTAGCTCAACCAGATCCATCTTTTTACCTACTTACCATAGACGCACATGTGACCATACCCAGTTTCCCCAGATGCCCAAGCTGAAGGGCAAAAAAGAAGGTGGAGGATTTCCCTTTAAGAAAAGACTGAAGTTGTAGGTCATTATTCTTAGCTGGACATTAATTATTGAGTTTAAAATATGCCACATATGCAGTACCCAGAGAAACCAGAGGAAGGCAATTGATTCCCTGGAACTCGAATTACAGGCAGTTGTGACCCACAATATTGGATATTGGGAACTGAACCTGGGTCCTCTGCAAAATCAGTATATGCTCTTAATATGCTCTTAACCTCCATCCTTGAGTCCTCATTGTTTTAAATGACAAATTTCATCCCAGGGGGTGAGGATAAAGCATGAATGTGAAGTACAAAGACGGCAATTTGTGACCCCTACCCCCAGTGTAGCCATTTCACACAGATAGGTGAAAGAATAAATGATAACACTGGCATGTTGACCGTCCTAGTCTCTGAAGAGTGGAATTATGGCCAAATTGGTTTCCTCTGTGTATGTGTGAGTGTGTGTTTCACAAAGCTCCCATGATATACATAACATTCACCATATAATAAGCACAATCTACAGACTGTACAGTAGGCAGAAAATTATGCATAACTATAAAATATTTTGTCACCTTGGATATTATAAGATGACTATTTCCTGGACTCTTAACCTCAAAATCATTGAATTTAAAAGCTGCCATTATTTGATTTATGAGCATTAAACCAGACATTAAGTCCATTTCAGAATCAGTCTGTGTCTTCAAGTGTCAAATTTACTGGAAGTGATTATTTCTCCTAGCATCCATCTATCTCCTTTGCCCTGTGAATATCTCTGTTATTTCTTAACAGATTTATCTATCTATCTATCTATCTATCTATCTATCTATCTATCTATCTATCATCTATCTATCTATCTATCTATCTATCTATCTATCTATCTATCTGGTTATGAGTCACTTAATATGGGTACTGAGAACCAAGCTCTGGACCTCAGGAAGAGCAGAGTTAACTATTGTCTGCTCTTCAGTTCTCTGTCATTTCTGTATCTCCTCTTCCTCTTTGTCTTCATTCAAGTTATCTGCATTAGAAGAGGAAATACTTGGCATTTGCCCCCAACCCTGCATTCTTCAGCAAGTGTTCTATGGCTCCTAGAGTCTCCTAGAGAGAGACTCTCTTTTCTCTGGGGCCCCTGCACTGAGTAATATATAGACCCCACGCTAAACAAATGGACATGTCCTGTCTTAGATATAGAGACAGAAACATGATCATAATTCCCACAACACCAACAAATAAGGGGAAACAAAGATGTTGAATAAGTTTTCCAGGCTCATTCAGTTCTGAAAGGTGAGGCTGGATGACTTCTAATAACAACCAAAGACATGAGGACAATGTTGATGTCAGCTTGCTTACAACATCCCAAGTCTTGATACAATCCCACTGAGTACAATCAGATGAACAGATAAATACAATGTGGTGTGTTAATATAATAGAACATTAATCTACTCCATAATAATAAAAAAGGGAGCTATACATATACAAAGAGCAGGGATGAACCTCAGAACTATTACTATGGGTATTACTACGTGGTTACAAGGACGATTCATGAATCCACAATGGAAAAGAGAGAACCTTCTGGGCTGACATGCTTTCTTAAGAGCATGGCTTGTATGGGTAGTAGAGTCAATAACTTGTTAAAAGATCAGAGAGAACTGTGCCATTGTGACTCCAGCAGAGAGGTTAAAAGTGAGAATGTTGGGGTAGGAGAGATGGCTCAGTAAAGAGCATGTGCTACTCTCACAGAGGACCTGAGTGCATCACCCAGCACCCACAGCAGGTGGCTCACCACAGTCTGTAAACTCCACAACCAGAGAAGTCTGGTGCCTCTGGCCTCCTTGGGCATCTGCTTTAGGCCCTTGCAGTCTTGAGCACATACCCACCAGAAGACATTTATGAATACACTAAAGATGAAATAAATTGTAAAAAGTATAAATGACTATACTTAACATTAAAGATATATTTGGAAAATGCTTTCCTCTGTTCTTGACATCACCATACCCACCTCTCCTCAAATGTCCCTGTCCTTACAAGGCAGTCTATTCATCTTCATCTCTGGTATAAGCAAAACATGGATATATGTGTTGTCTATTCTAAATTTTATTTAAGTGGAATGATAGAATAATTATTTTCTTTTCTGACTTTTATCACTCAGTATGTTTTAAGGTATATAAATGCAAATATCACCAAATAACTCATATGTCATTAGTTGAATACAGCACAACTTGTTCATCCACTCACCTGAAAATTGTGTTGTTGTTTTTTATTTTTTCCAGTTTGGGGTTTTCATGAATAAAGACACTCGGAACATTTACCTGAAAGTCTAAGGAAAGTTCCCGAGTTGGCTTATTTTCTATATTATTTGTTTTCTATTTTATTTACTCCCATTGATAATTTTGTCATTTACTTTCTTCTACTTATTTTGGGTATAATATGTGTTTAATTTCTAGTTTTCTAAGGAGGAAAATTAGAGTGTTGATTATATACCTTCCCTTGGTTATAATATATACTTTTAAAATCATAACTCTCCTCTAAGCATATTGCTAATTTTGACACATTGTATTTTCATTTTATTACAGTATGAAATTCAGTTTCCTTAAACTATCTTTTCATGCATTGGGTATATTAAAAGGTACTGGTCTGTTTCTAGATATTTAAATGTTTGGGTGTAGCTTGTTATTGATTTTGGATTTAATGATTTTATTATCAGATAATAATATTTTATAAATCATATCCTTTGAAATTCATTGAACTTCCTCTCTTGGTCAGTCATAAGGGGATTTAGCATGGAAGGGAATCAACTTAAGGAGAAGATTCTTCTACACAGGAAAACAAAACAAACAAGCAAAAATCAAAAACTATACTATGTGCCCTGCTTTTGCCACCTAAAGAGATCTTTGGATACTTTCCAAGGTGGGCATTAATTAAGAATAGGAGCTACTCTGACTTTGGGGGAACACTGGACAACTGCTCTGAACTAATACAAATCCCTAGAGACTCTAAATGTCATTGTCTCTATTCCTAATAAGGAATTCTCATGGTGTTTGGGGCCATTTTAGAGTGTATCTTATAGGTTCCTAAACCTATCTTAGTTTGTGCCACTTACTGAATATACAATTGACATATACAAATACTAAGAAACTTGGAGAATCTTCAAATTCATTCTGACAGTGATGGCCAAGTGGAAGCTACTAAAGTTGTCCCCACTTACTAAAGCAATATCTCATTTCTTATAGGCTAACAGACATGAGTGACAGCCTCAAGGGACTTGCAAGATGTAGGGCAAGCTGATTCCCATCACATTGCATCTAATAGTGCTGAAGACACATAGATCCTGAGGATGACCAACAGTTACCAGAAACCTAATCAGTGGAAAAACAGCATTTCCTATGGACACTGGTGAGTTTCCCCCCTTAGCCTCGACTATCCTCACATAATAGACTGGCAAGCAAAAGAGCAATGGTGACATGGGTAGAGGTGGCACATGGGCTTCATGGCTTTCTATTCACAAAGTGCAATCTGGCTCCTCTATTACAAATGTCCCATGTGCCCACAATTCATCAAGCTCCTGATAGAGCATCATTCCCAGAGGAATCGGCAGCCAACTGGTGGCAGGAGGTTCCCATTAGACCAATTTCTACTCCAGGAGAAGCAAAGCTGTAATCCTACTGGAGTAAACAATTGTTCTGAAAACAGAGTTGCTTTCCCTACCTGCACTATTTCTTCCAGAGCTATCATCCAGCAACTTATGTATGCTGTGTTCCCCATCAGAATATTCAGCACAGTGTAGTGTCTATTGAAGGATCTCATTCTACGGGGAATGTAGTTCAGTCCTAGGTTCATTCTCATGGTCTGACAACGTCCTCTAGTTAATCCTCCAGTCACTGGCCTGGTATTCTCTCAATCAACAGCAAATATACAGAGCTGTTTCTCTCATAGGCAGTGGCTGTAGAGCTGTGAAAAGGTTAGAAATAGCAAGGATTCCTCTGCAACCAGTATCATAGATGTTTATCTTTTTTCCTCCTTCTCTTCTCTTTCCCCTACTTCTACCTTCCCTCTCCCCCTTCATGTATTCTTTACCCCCCAACTTCTCTTTTGTTCTTACATTACAACTCTTGCAAGCTTTCACCAGCAAGCACACCCCATTCCCATGACTACAATCTGCTGTTCCAGGGGTTTCGATGTCCCAGAGAGCAATGCCTCCTAAGGAGCAGAACAGTGGTTCTCTTAGAGTGGAATATGAGGCTGCCATCTAGGGATTCTCAAGCCAATGAACCAACAAGCAGAGAAAGGTTATTAAACTGACTGGGGTGGTTGAGCCTGACTGCCAGGGGATTAGGTTGTTATCACACAATGAGAGAAAGGAGGGGTATCCATGGAATGTAAGAAATCCTGCTGGCAGCCTCTTACTATTCCCTTGTTTTCTGATTAAAATAAATGGAAAGCCATGTGTCAATATAGACTGGACTGCTTACAATCCAACCCCTTTTGGGACAAAGGTCTGTGTCTAGATAAGGAGCTAGATAAGGAGCTAGAAGCAGCAACCACACCTGCCAAATGCAAAGGCAACATAGAATGGGGAGTAGAAGAATGGAATTCTGGATGGCTGTGAGCACCTGGCCAGAAGTGGGCAGGGATGAGGCTCTCCTAATTTCGTATGAAATTAGGAATGTGACTATAGCCCAGTCTTTTACCTTTTCTTCAAATTCATTATAGGAAAGACTTAAAGGACAATAAATGGGGAACAAGATTCAAGTCTTTTAGTGCAGGGGTATGGCATCCCATGGTATTAACCCCCACAATGTACATAATTGCCTAGAGTCCCCCACCTCCACCCAAGGCACACATTCTTGCTAATACTTTGATTTTAATCCACTGAGATTCATTTTGGACCTTTGAATCTAGATCATAAGACATTATAATTGGACTATTTAAAGCCACCAAATGGGTTGTGTTCAGTAACAGAAGCAATAGGAAGTTAAAACAGGACGCCAGCACGGGTTGGGTGGCAGGAAGGATTCGAGGTGCTGATCTCTATGATAGACTTTATCATGAGTCTTCCCTCTTTGGACTTACGTTGAACAGCAACTACCTCACAGCTCCTTCCATTCCCATGGGATCCTCTTTCAGCCCTTCCAAGTCCTGAGGCAGATGGCTGTTACACCTGTGACATATTACCTACATCATCAGAGTTGGAGAAGCTATTGTGGGTCCTGTCTCCTCTTAAAGGTCTCAGTATACTTGGAAATATTCCTATTCTCCTCCACATCAAACCTACCCTCTATCCTCAGACTCAATACCTTCAGTAGACTGTTAAACAATCCCATAGGTCAAATTACCAAATAAATGTGTTATTCTAGCACATCTACAGGCTCTTTCTTCTCTGCCTCAACTCTAATGTCAGGACAGTTTTGCATTTAAACTTCTTTTTTTTTTTTAACTCAGGCAAGCTTATTACCACTATTTATTTGTTCTTTTAAATTTCTTTGATTATTGGTGGTAAAGTTTGTTCCAGCACTTTGATGAGCTTGGAGCAGAAACCAGCTCCATGGTTTTCTCTGCCATATTCCATATTCTCTGCATGCAAATATGACTAAAATCCTTGAAGTAGGTGCACGAAAAGTGGCACCAGGTTGACTTTAGATAGCAAGTTATAATGGAACTTATTTGCAATGTTAAACAGAAGGCAGATTGAGAGAAATATGTCTACGTATAAATTGGCCAACATTTGTACCCAAGAGTATTTCTGAATGCTGACCTCAGATGACCAGTGTTTCCTGATGGTCTGTGTGCACTGTCATGCCAGACCTCTGTGGGCTCTTAGACTAAAGCTTTAACATGGGAAGCTCTTGACCACGAGCTGCTTAGATTCCAAGAGTGTAGGAATCACTATTACCCTTGAAGTCTTGATTATGTGCACAAAAAATAATGCCTGGAAATGTTTAGACACACTCACTTTTTGTAGACTTAATTGACCGTATACACATGCACATACACACACACACACACACACACACACACACACACAGAGAGAGAGAGAGAGAGAGAGAGAGAGAGAGAGATTGATTATTAGATTGTATTCTATTACTGTTTAAACACCATGACCAAAATCAACTCAGTGTGTTAAGGGTTGATTTCTTCTCACAGATTGTATTCCATCACTGAGAGAAGCCAAATCAAAAAAGCTCAAGGCAAGATCCTAGAAGCAAGAACTAAAGGAAATCTATATATAGACATGCTGATCATGGGTCACTCAGTTTGCTCTCTAGGCAACCAAAGATGACCAGCCTGTAGATGACACCACCCACAGTGGGCTGAACCCCACATCAATCATTAATCAAGAAAATGTGCTCACACATGTCTACAGGCCAATCTTATGGAACTATTGTCTCAATCAATGTGATCTCCTCCCAGATAACTCTAGCTTTGTCAAGTTGGCCAAAAATTACACGCGCGTGCGCACACACACACACACACACACACACATGTCATTATATGTATGTGTATATATATCTGTATATGTGTGTCACACACATATTATGTCACTTTATGTGTATATAGATGTATATGTGTGTGTATGTCATGTATTATATGATTACATATATGTGTGTGTATGTCATGTATTATATGATTACATATATGTGTGTGTATCATATATGGTATCCATGATACATATATATGTATACACACATGCATATCCTATATATATTGCATGTGATGGCATACTTTTTAATAAAACAGGAAACAAATTTTTACCATTGCATCTAATACATTATTTAATCTCTAGAGAGCCATTTGATTCCCCTGGGCCTCAGTTTCCCCACCTGAAATGTAAAGTAATTAGACCTCGTACTTTAAAACACATTCTAGCACTAATTGCCTGCTATTATCTAGATAATGAGGAAACTCCTTGGGTAGAGGAGGAGAGACTCCTTAACTGTGGCTTCTTACTGGGTAGGAAGGGTCCCTCTTTGTAAGCTGCCTCTAGAAATTCACAAAGAACCAAGTGTAAAGCTGGAATCATAGCAGCCTACAGTGAAATTACAAAAGAACTCCAACTATTGACAAACACAAATCAATCAACTGAATCAAGTAATGAAGAAGAATGAGAGGAATTCAGCCTGCACTTAGGCATTTAATCAATATTTACTATTGTAGCTTCTGTGCTGGGTTTTTTTTTTCTGGAGGTGGGCAGTAGTAGGGAGCAACACAGCCATAACCCCTCCCTCCTGTGGAGCTTACAGTCTAGTCCAGGAGGAGACCTCCGTCCAGTAATCACTCCAAGAGATGCTTAGAAGTGATGACAGATTTGATGATGGAAAAGCACAGAGCCTAAGAGGGGGATGGGGCAGATTTCCTGGAAGAGCCATTTGATAGAGGTCTGAGTAGGGTATGGAAGATTCACTCAAGGTAAATATCAAGGTCTGGGGGTGGGGTAGCTTTAGAGAAGATGGAGTTGAGGTGCTTTGGAGATATCCACCTGGGTAGAGGAGCAGATGAGGGACTGGAGCTGCGGGTACGCATCAGAGGATGCCTGTCTATGCGGTCTGCAATCAAAGGCAGGCAAGCAGGGGCTAGACAGGCATCCCCCTACCACCAGAAGAAAGTCACCGAGATGAGAGGGAAGACTAAGAATAACCCACCAGGAACTGACATGTTAAAAAGTTATGGGGAAGGAGGTAGAAATGACATGGAATGAAAGTGTAGTGAAGGAGGCTCATGGGAGCCAAGGGGCCGAGTGCTCTCAGGAGGATGTGGCTGCTGTGGTTGATGAGGGCTGGGAGCCATGAGAGCGAAGAGAATCAGTCCTTCTGGATTCAAGGTCAGAGAGGTTACCAGGGAGCTGAAGAAACTTGTTCAAGTGCAGGGAGTCACAGAACATACCAGCAATACAGACAGGGAGGTGATACAATTCTTTTAAATAGTCTGAAAATGAATATGTAAATGTTGGGCTTAAAGAGATGCAAGAAAGATAGACTGGGAGTAAGCCAGCTCCTCCTGTTTCAGTATTCACTGCGTGGTTTGGAAGCTCTGGGGGGTGTCCCTGACCTTCTGACTCTGTCATTCCTCTGCCCATTCTCCGATTCATTCCATTCGGGAGTAAAAATACGAGGGTGTTCCTTTCGAGACCTTACTGTGGAGAGAGTTCAGCATTTGCTTACATTATCTGAGCATCTGCCTTCTGCAAACTGTGCTGCAAGGAGAGACACAGAGACAACTAGGACATGTCTGCTTCCTGCCTTTAGGACTTGAGTCAAATGACACCAACTATACAGGCAACTCAGCACCCAAGACTTCATTCGTGCCGAGCTAGCCATGATAACAACTGCTAAACAGGAGCCATGTCTCCTTATTCCTTGTAGAGCAGTGGCTCTCCACCTTCCTAAGGCTGCAACTCTTTAATACAGTTCCTCATGCTGTGTACCCCCAACCATAAAACTATTTTATTGCTGCTCTATAGCTGCTGTTTTGCTTCAGTTATGAATCATAATGTAAATATCAGATACACAGGGTATCAGAAACAAGATATTTATCCAATATATGACCCACCCCCAAAGGGGGTCGCGACCCACAGGTTGAGAACCACTGCCGTAGAAGGCCTACTATAGACTAGCAAATGTCCTGAAGGGTTGTGTCCATTATCTATCACTACACTACAAATGATCACAAACTTAGATTGTAAACCAACAGATATTTATTATCGCCCTGAAGGTAGGGGACCAGGAATACAGGCAGAACTCAGCCGCAGAGCCTCATCTTTGGTGTCTCTCACAAAACTGTAGAAGGGTGTTGTCTCAGCTAAAGTCTCCACAGGAAAGCTTGCTTTCAAATCTATATGACTATTCACAGGATTTGACTTTATCAAGGCTGTCAGATGGTGTCAATGGCAGTCCATTAGACAGAGACACCCCTGGGCTCCTTGCTAAGGGGTCTGAATGAGGTGGCAGCTTGTTCCATCAAAGCTCACAAGCCAAGAAAGCAACAGCTATAGGCTGCTATGGGAATGAAGTTACTACATAACCTAACCCTACAAGCATAGCCATGACACCCATCACTTCCCGTTCTACATACAATTTACAGATCACAGGTGAGGTGGAGTTGTATCGTAGAAGCTTTAAGTGTGGGGAACAAGGGTCACCGTGACTACCTTAGAAACTGCTAACCACAGGTTTTCTGAGACCTCCATGAAGTGCAGGGTGAGCCCTGCCTCAGGACTTTTTTCCTCAGGCTACTTACTTTATCTAGATTTTGACTCACAAATCCTATGCAGTCTTCATGATCAGCTGGGCTCACACACTTTTACCATGAGATATCCCCTTTTCCTTGAAGGCCAGGGGACTAGACCCATCTTTACTTGTATGACCCCCATTTAACCTATGCCACCAGTACGGCTGGAAGGCAGTGGCTCCTGTTCTTGGGCTGGTCACACTCTGGAGTTGAGACCCTCCCCTCCCCCCAGCTGCAATTGCACACTAGCTCCATTCTTACAATGGTAGTTCTGCATGGTTGGTCCTTTCTTGGACTTAAAGGCCAAGTCAGTTTCTCCACACAGATGCTCTGAGATCTTCCCTGTCAACACTCTGGTTAGAAAACCTATTCTAGCTCTTCTGTCCTGTTTCATGGTTTTATTGAGATAGAATTCACAGTCCCTATAGTTTGCCATTTGAAATGTGCCATCCAGTGACGTTTTAGTATATATGTAAAGTTTGACAACCATTACTAGAATTGATCTCAGCATTGATCTTTGACCCCCAAAAGGAATTCTATATCCATTAGCAGCCACTCCCTAAACCTCAAACTCTAAAAACCCACTATTTTACTTCCTGTCTCTGTAGATATTTATTCCAGACATTTCAAATCAATGACATCATATAATAAGTAGCCTCTGCATTTATTTATTTATCTATTCATTTATTCATTCACTCATTCCTTGAGACAGGATCTCACTTTGTAGCCCAAGCTGTCCCAAACTCACCATGACCTTCTGTCTTGACCTCCCAAGTGCTGGGATTGCAGGTATGAGCCATCACCCCCAGCTAGTTTCTTCCATTTAATGTTTTCAAAGGTTATCAATGCTGTAGCATGTCCTAGTACTTCTTACTTTGGTAACCGGTTTGTAATTTTTGATGAGAATGTCCATACCTATGACCAATATCCAAGTTTAACATAATGTACAATATGGTCCATCTTTCCTAGCCTTTATCTAGCTATCGTGAATGGTGACATGATGGACGTGGGTATAGTAGTTTTTGCATGAATGGGTTTCCATTGCTCTTGTCTACGTATACTAAGGACTAGAATGGCCGTGTCATAAAGTGACTCCACTTGTGACAATGTGAAGACTTGCCTAATTACTTCCTAAAGGAACTCTGCCATTTTAAGTTTCCAGCAGAAATGTAAGAGAGTTCTAGATGTTTGCAGATCCCTGAGAATACTTAATATTATTGGCCTTTTTTTTTAATTCTCCACATCACTTCTGAAGACAGCATTGGGAGAATATCACTTGTTTGATACTTTCAGGCAGATCTTTAAACTCTTGAATAATGAACAAAACAGCATGTGATCTCCAACATACAGATACTCGGCCAGGGGTGGTGTTTCTACTACACAGGGCTTCATTGTAAGATCTCAAGAGCTGCAGGCTGGAGTTAAGCTAGATCACTAGAGGCAAAAAGCAAAAGATGGTGCAATAGTTAATCTCCATTATTAACGTGGTGAGATCCGTGATGACCTGGAAGCATAGTGTCTGGTCATGCCTATGAGGAGTTATCTTTGTTCGGTTAATTAAAAATGAGAAGATCTGTCCATTTTGAATTGAATGGTAAGTCCCCTGGGATCAGATTCTGGATTTTACCTGTCTGTCTGTCTGTCTGTCTGTCTGTCTGTCTGTCTGTCTGTCTGTCTCTCTCTCTATCTACCTACCTATGTCTTTCCATCTATCAACAATATATATAAAAGTCGGGCTGGTATGATAGTTAAATGGGCAATGTGTCAGCCTGAGTTATTATCGCATGATGGACAGAGAGAACTGACTCTTGCAGTTGTACTCCGACATCCATTCTAATGCATGCATGCACACTCGTGCACACAAACACACATATTGATAAATATACAATTTTAAAGAGAGGAAGTCAGTTTTACAAAACATCCATCCTTCTCTGCTTTCCGATTGTAGATGGAATGTGACCAGTTGCTTCAAGCTCCTGCCACCATAACTTTCTCACAAGGCTGGTTGATGCCTTTGCCCTGTGAGCCAAAATAAACGCTTTCTCCCTCGGCTCACTTTTGTCAGTGTGCTTTATCATAGCAGCATGGAACACACTGATAACCAATAATCACAAGCCAGGAAAGTTGAGCAGATAGATGCAGAAACTCTTGAGCAAGTCTGTCTAGGTTTTCAGGACAATCTCTAAACGTAATGGTTCTGGGATCTGGGTTAAGTCTTTTTTTTTTTTTTTTTAACTTCTTCAGGTCTGTCTCTGCAAAATGAGGATAATCATACTATCTTCCTTAAGGGAGTCTGAGGCTAGATGGTTTACTTCTGAACCCTCAGAAGAGTAAGGAAGCATTTCATAGTGGCTACCAGTATCAGAAGGTTCTATGAGCACCGGAGGAAGCTATCCCTACAGATTTGCTATATCTTCCCCAGTGTTATTTCCAAGATCCCCGAAACCTGGTAGAAAGGGACAGATTCCAAGGTTCTCTGTCTTTCTGCTTGGCCTCTTTGGAGAAAGGCCCTGCACAGCACATGCCAGCCAGTCTTACTTTCATACTCTGAATCCTCTGTCATTTGCATAAGGACACTCTGAGAATAGCTCATGCTTGAGCTGGGAAATCAGGAGAGGGTTCAAAATGCTAAAATCTGACCAAGTCTCCTCATGAAAAATAACAGCTTTAGGGAAAAGCAGAAACATAACCCTCTTTTTCTTTCACTCTCAAAAATACATTGTGATGAATAATGCCCCAGGGTTGATGTATGCAAACTTCCACAGTGCTCATGGAGGTAATTGAATCCTCTATAATGATGGGCCAAGAAAAAAAATAAAATAAGAAAAAAAAACCCAGACAGACAAGGCTCAGAGACTGTAGATGGGCCCAGTCTGGCTTTTAGCCCACAGCACCTGCAATTATTCTGCAGTGATTTTTATTTATCTACTTAGTGCTCCCACTAGGCAGGGAGAGAAAGAGAGAGCACGAGAGAGTGAGAACCTAGTAATAATTCAGTCCTCATGGTTAGGCAGCAAGCTCGAAATTGAAAAAGTTATTCAAATGGATAATGAAATGGGGCTGGGTTTCTAACATCCCCCTCTATGGGAAAATGGAATAAATTGTGGGACTCTGTAAATGGCTCACATGCTGTTTGTGATGGGATTACATACAAGTTAGCTCACAAAGCACTGAGTCGGGGCAGGATCCTAGGGTGAATGGCGGGCATTCCCACTTTCACTGAGAAGAATGGTATCCTTGGGGGCCATCGGTCTTGAAAAGGTCATTGGCACACACTTAGTGGAACCAGGTACCCTTCTGTGCCTGGTGAGACCGGGGATGGGAACTAAGCAGATGAGGCCTTGGACTAAGTGTTTTAAGTATAGTCAAAGAAATCAGTACACATTCTCTGGTTCAACTTGGTTGAAGGGAGAGCTTGAGGATATGATAGTCCTGTCAATTGTAGTGTCTGATGGAATTGTAGCCACTCTCACCTCCTCCTCATCTATTGTGACTGGAGCCTAGATAATTACCTTTGTAAGAAACAATGGGAGATAGTGTGGTCTTATGTGCCCACCATACATTCAGCCCACAGTTGCTGGCAAGGTTCAAAGTGAGTTTGGCAGCTACATGTAATTTCATTCACCGTTCAGGGAAGCAAGGCATAGATGACATCATCATCTCATAGATCAGGAATAACTGAAGAGCAATGGAGTCTGGTGAGTCAGGTGATGGAGCACAGGAGTGAGTCTGAGGCTCCATAGATTATCACTATATTTTTGTTCATATCTTTTTTTTCCCTTGGAATGCTGGCTTTTGGCTTCTAACATCAGATATCTCACTACCTAGAACAACATAGTCCAACAGGACTCTCTGCTGTGTCCTATGGGGGCTGTGCTCTGTGTTATCCAATACAGCAGCCACTGGCTATGCAGGGTGATGGAACATTTGAAAAGTTATCAGTGTTACCAAAGAAATGGATACATTTTATTGAATGTAGCACATTCAGTTTTTAAAAGCACATGTGGCTGGTAGCTACCATGTTAGGCAATTGGAGGCTAGTCATCTATTCAGTTGTCACATAAATTGGTCTTTTCCCAGCAATATAGTGGTTTAAAGTACATAGATCAAGGCCAGGAAGACTATTTACCACAATGTCTGGTCTAATGAGGCATTTGTGAGGAGCTAAGGTGCAAGAATATCATTGTAGAAACAAATACTTAAAAAAAAAAAACATTTGAATAAGAAAGGACTTATTTGGCCCATTATTTCAGAGACTGCAATTCATCATGGCAGGGAGCCTGAGGACAGAGCAGAGAGGCTCACATCATGGTAACTGGGGAGGAGAAAGATTATCTGGCACCCTCTCCATTTTCCCCTTTAATGCTACTCACATCCAGGGTGGGACTTATCCTGTTTGTTAATCCTCCTTGGATAAATCACCCAGAAGTGAGCTATACTATTCTATACTATGCTCCAAACAACCCAGTTGCCAATCAGAATCCACCATTGTCATGATACAGTGGAGATTTTTGAGGAGGTGGGGGAAATGACAAAATAAACTAAACATCTAAGAAAATTGAGTTCTAGGTCTCTCTCTCTCTCTCACACACACACACACACACACATACATACTATGAAATTATATTATTTTGCATATATATAATTCCATATATACCTAATATAAACATATAGTTTCATATAAATAGCATTTATAAAACATACATTTGGTGTATAAAAATTCCTTACATATAAAACATAATTTTGTAAATATGGTTTCATATGTAATATACAACCATATATGAATATATAAGCATTGTTATAATAGTAATATGGAACTAGGTAAAGAAAAGAATAATTGGAAAAATATATTGAAATAAACCCTTAAAATTTTTTTACCCTAACAATATTTTCCTTGTGTAAGGCTACGGAGAATTTGTGATGTTTGGCAGACAGGTTTAATAAAAACAGACTTGTTTGAAAAAAAAAATGTCATCTAGCAGCTGAAGGACACCCACTAGGACAGCCACATCAGTAGCCATGAAAGATGCCAGGGGGCAGGAGTTTGAAGCCTATATCATATCTGATATGCAAACATATGTTAGGCACTCAATGTCTTCTGGGATTACATTTCAAGTGGAGTTGTTAAGGGGAGGGTCAAGTTTTGCATCTTTGAAGCTATTAAATAAAGTGAGTAGCCAGAAAGATTTCAGAAGCCTAGTCTGTAAGCATTCGAAGAAAAAGGTCACAGAATCTACCAGATATTTGTTATGATATAGAACAGGAAAGACAAACATCTATGAATGACCATTGCTGGAAAGAAGAGGCATGGGGGGCCAGGCTGTGTAGCTGGCCTTTCAGACCTTGAGGCTAGAAGCAGTAACAGAAAGGTGCCATCTAGGTCAGAATGCTTTTGACCATCAACAAAAAAGCCACAGTAACTGCTCAATAATAAGGACAGATGCTTCACACTATAGCGAATCTAGAGCTGTAATGAATTTGTACTTTGATTGCTTTTCTCTAACTTAGTTCTAATGAACATTTCTTGAAGGGAGTTCATTTCGTAATGATGAAGTTGAAGCTTTGGGAGGTTACATTACTCCTCCAAATCATGCAGTAGAGACCAGAGGTTGAGGTACAAAGGCTTGAGCACTGAAAATAACTTATTGAGTGGTGTGAAGTTCATCTCATTAAACAGGATTTTAGTCTTCTGGAATAGCATTGGAACAAGGCTATGGTGTATTACTTCCATTATATCAGCCAGAATTCATTGTACTGAGACACAATGCTGGTAGGTGTCTCAATCATACAGCAGTCAATTTGCCAGTGAACCCTATGTCCCAAATTAGAGACTCCCTTGCAGAATATGAGATATCTTTTTGTGGATTTTATGCTTCCCAAAAGAACAGTAAACAGACAAACAATGGAGACCACGATCTTCTTTGAGTAATTTCTGATGTCCATCTCTAGAAATTACCAAGTCCTCCCTGATGCCTATCCCATCTGAAGAGATCACCAAGTCCTCTCTGATGCCCACCCCATCTCAAGACATCACTGAGTCTTCTCTGATGCCCATCTCATTTCTTTCTCCCTATACTTTAAATGGCTGCTGTTTTGTGACAATGCACAGACAGTGAGGAACCTGCATTAGATGCAAAGCATAGCAGGATGGTAGAACCGAACATCAGCTGTCCACCCCAGAAGAAATTAGGGGACAGTGTTCCCCTCAGTATTCAAGGACAAAGAGAGTACCAAGTCTGCAGAGATGAAGTCTCAATACTGAGCTATTTGGTCCTCTTGGTTTAAGGTCTCAAACTGGCTTTTATATCAACAAGCAGCCTATAAACCAATTCAAACAATGAACCCATATGTATGTCTGAAAGTATGCAGCTTCAGGCTGAGGAGGACAGCTATGGTATTAAGGAGCTTGTCATGTAAGCATGAGGACTGGAATTATAATCCACAGTGTCCACATGAAAAGCAGGGTGCTAAAGCTATCCCCGGTGGAGAGGTGTGCACCTGTAATCTCAGCTCTAGCAAGGTATCCACATCCCTGGATATTATTGGCCAGGCCAACTTGGCAGTCTGAGCTATAGGTTCAGTGAGGGACCTGCCTCAAATGATAAAGTGGCAGGTAACGGAGGAAAGTAGCTAATGTTAATATCTGAACTGTATGTGTGCACTCATATACATGTTCACATAAACAAACGTATATACACACATACATGCACACACACACACACACACACACACACACACACACACACACACACAAGACAGGATGGAGTCAATATATAACCAGTAAGGGAATGCTCCTTTTGGTAGGAGATAATTCTCAGTAATAAGAAGATATAAGACATATTCAATAGATCTAAACTAGTTTAGCCTCTCTGATGTGCTATTATTTTTTTCAGAAGATAATTATCCATTTATTATCTGTTGCCCATGTCATATGACACTGAGAAATTGATCAGCATCCATCCAAAAATGTATGCCTTTGGAATGGAAAGAGCTGCCAAGTATGGATTAAATTGATAAAAAATAATTCCAAACATGATTAGAGTCACTTTGTTGTATACCCTGCACAGCAGGTGGAGAATCCTTAGAGAGAATTAAGGAAAGGTTTAGGGAAAGCAGATTAGTGGGGAAAGATTAAATGTGTTTCAAAAGCACCCCAGAACATATTTCAAATGACAGTCCTTCTATAAGCAATGTTAAACTATTAGAACACAGAAATTCAAGCCCTTTGTCCAATACCTATCATCTATACAATAAGATGCATAGGGCATGTGCCCTTGTGGAACAAACTGTACATACAGAATATACTTAGAAGTAATGATTGTAGCTGATTACTATGCTATGTTTTCTTTTTAACTTCACATTTAATTATACAACTTATACAGGAAAGCATTCTTGTCATAAAAGATTCTGACAACATAAAAGTATATAAAGAGAAAATGTGAAGGCCAGAGGCTGAGGAGTTGGTTCAGTGTGTAAAGCACTTGTTTTACATGAGACGATTAGAGACAGGAGTTCAGACTCCCAGAATCCACTGGGAAAGTGTGGTTGCTACTTGTAATTCTGGCGCTTGGGAAGCAGTGATGGCATCTTTAGGGCAAGTAGGCTACCTAGAGTAGCAGGAATTGGCCAACTCTAGGTTCAGCAAGACAGCCTATATTGAGAAATAGAGTGGAGAGACATCAAGGAAGACACCTTGTGTCAGCTTTTAGGCCTGCATACACACGTGCACCTACATATATATGTATACTTACACATGAGAACATGTAACCCAAACACACACATGTACACATACACACACATAAAACTGACACAGTATCTTTATATATGTATGTCTCTCTGTGTGTATTGTATGCACATTTGTTCACATATATGTGAGTGCATATACCAGTATGTGTACGTAGAGGTCAGAGGTCAACATTAGGTGTTTATCATTCATCAGCTGGTTTCTTGAGACAGTGTCTTTCACTGAACCCACTCTCTGCACTAGACTAGTTGATCAGCAAGCTCTAGGGTTCTGTCCATCTCCACCCTACCTCCATGCTGGGGTTGTAAGAATGAACCATGTTATCCTTTTACAAGGGTGCTGGGGATCTGATCTCAGGTCCTTATCCTGTGCAGCAAGTATTTTACCCATGGAGCCCTTGACAGACTATCTTCCATCATGGATATTCCTTAATTTATTTAATCAATGTCTTTCTGATACTATTTGATATGTCTTCAATGGTTTATCCTAACAAAAGTTCCAAAGAGGCTTGGTTTCTTGTTTCCCAACATGAAAACAGAATCAGAGAAGACATCATTTCCAGTCAACTTGTTAAAGCTCCTTCTTGATTCTGCTAGAAAAGAACCAATGAGTAGCAGTTCTGCCCATCTTGACTGAAGCCACACAGCCACCTGCTATGACCTTCCTTTTGATCTATTGACATTGTAATCACAGGGATTTGGGGAGGGTAGGATATCAGAGCTTCCCATCTCACAGAAGTACTGGCTGCTGGGCCTTAGAGGATCTTGAGATCCCCTTCCTTATGTCAGAGTTTATGGGCTGATTTCATCTATACAACACATAAAGAGTGGTTGTTTCTGAACAATAGGTTACTATGAGATTATTCATGTATATTTGTATATCTGTGTTTCTATAATATATTTTATATGAATAGAACTTATATGAATTACACCAACAAATATGTATGTATGTATGTATATATACATATATATATATATATGTATACTATACAATAAAAATACAAGATTGGGAAAATTAGAAAAGGGGATAGGGAGATAGCTCAGAAGTTAAGACGGTCACAGCTTTTGTAGAGGACTTAGGTTTGCTTTCCAGGACCTGCAATGATGGGTCATAACCACCTGCAGCTAGGATTCTAGAAGACCCAACATCCTCTCTTGGTCTCTGCATGTTCCTACGCACATATTCACATAGTATAAACTGCACTTAAACACCAGTCTCATACACATACCCATACAATTCTAAACATTAACAAATTAAAAAAATAAAGATATATTAAGAAATCAGAAAATAGGGCAAATAATCAGGCATGAATCTAGAATATCAGCTTAGCCAGGAAACTCAGACTTATCACCTTAGTTTTTTACAATATTCAGTATGTAACAATTGACATCATATATTACATGTAGTTAGTATCTAAGAAGTAAAAATAAATATGTAATGAATAGTTTTCTTATAATCTATAAATCACCTGTGTTAAACAAACAATAACCTAGCCAGCTCCTCTTAACCTTAGTTTTTCAATTTTGTATATAAAAAGTAAGAATGATAACCCAAATTCACAGAATTAGTGTGAAGAACAGACAGAAGATGCACTGAAGAATCCAAGATGGTTTACATTTACAATAATAGTTTGTGTGAGACATCAAGAAAGGACCTTGAGCTTGGCACCAACCAGACATGGGATTGGATTCTTGCTTCTCTCCTTAGGGAAGTGATCTTATGAAAGTTGATTTACCTCTTACTCTCCATATAATGAAGACAAGGCTAATATCAAAATAGGGTGGAATGAACTAAATCCTAAATCTTAGCAATGGAGTATCACCACCATGGGAAAAGTGCCCAGTAATTTTCAGTTGCTAACTGTCCACCTCTTTCCATTTTCCTTTCTATAGTGCAGCACATTATATGGCTGCATAAGAAGAAAACCGAAGCTCCTCAAGCTTGCTGCATTGTATTTTTCAATGACTTCAGCACACATCATACCTTTTGTAATGGCTGTAATATCTCAAAGTTACTTCTATATTTTCCAGTGTTGAAACAATTTCCCACAGAGCTCTGGTGTTGGCACGGATCTTTAAGTGGAAGCACCAACAGCCTTTGGTGGTTGTTTCCATCCACATGACCCAGTACACTGCTCTCTGAATAGGAGAGCATTCTAAATGAAAAATTGGGTAGAGATACCATGCCAGTTTCACAAATGAGGAATTTGAGGCTTGGAGGTTATGCATGAGTTTTTAAAGGTCAAAAGGTGAGAGGCAGCTATTGGCTTTATGTTCAGGTTTCCTAAGGGTTTCTTCCCCCAAAGCTACTCCTGACAGACTAGAATAATTGATGCAAGAACAACAATGCAGAAAAAGTCTGCACTGTAGTTTATTCTAAGAAGAGTGATAGATCTACATAAACACTGAGAAACAGATGTGAAAGGAAGAGGAGAAGAAAGGACCCTGGAACCTGAAGACACACACAAATGAAGACAAGGGAGGTGTAGGGATGGCTTTCCTGGGAGATAAACTGGCATGGTTAGTGTATTGGCTAGTTTTGTGTGTCAACTTGACACAGGCTGGAGTTATCACAGAGAAGGGAGTTTCAGTTGGGGAAGTGCCTCCATGAGACCCAGCTGTGGGGCATTTTCTCAGTGATCAAGGGGGTAGAGCCCCTTGTGGGTGGTACCATCCCTGGGCTGGAAGTCTTGGGTTCTATAAGAGAGTAGGCTAAGCAAGCCAGGGGAAGCAAGCCAGTAAGGAACATCCCTCCATGGCCTCTACATCAGCTCCTGCTTCCTGTCCTGCTTGAGTTCCAGTCCTGACTTCCTTGGTGATAAACAGCAATATGGAAGTAAGCCAAATAAACCCTTTCCTCCCCAACTTGCTTCATGGTCATGATGTTTGTGCAGAAATAGAAACCCTGACTAAGACAGATTGTAAAGTAGCCAGGGAGATTCATTGGTGAGTTTCAAAATGGCGAGAGAATTTAGAACCTTACCCTACACAAGCAGCCCCTGCAATCTAGTTTTCAGAACAGACATTTCCGTAAGTCAGTGGAAATGACTCCTAACACAAATGCTACAGCTATCACCAACTAGAAACCTTGTACATGCTCAGGATTGCTCTAGCAATCCACTTGGATGATACAATCGATTCTTAGAACAGTCTTGCCCCTTTCTCCTTCTTTCTACTTCTAACATTCACATTCTTAAGTATGTAAAGTTCTCTCACTTTGTTTTTTCCATTTCTTTTGCTTCTTTGACTCTTCGTTCCTGCCCTATGATCGTTTTCATACCCAGATGTACAGGGCCTTATGACACAGCAAGAATTAATTGACAATCCTTGACTGGGTTTAGGATCACCATGGAAATGTATCTTCAGGTGTGCCTAGGAGGGTGTTTCCAGAAAGGTTTAATTAGAGAAGGAAAAACCTACCAGGAATGTGGCTGGCAGCATCAGTGGTGCCTGGACCCAATACAAAGGAGAAAGTGAGTGGAATGCCAGCATTCAACTCTCTCTGTTTCTCGATCATGACTGCATTGTGCCCAGCCTCCTGGAACTTCCATTGCATGTTTCCCCTTCCATACCATGATAGACTATAACATTTACCTATAAGCACACTCTCTTTCTATGGAGCTAACCATCACTAAGATATAATGACCATTAGACTTTTTGCCTTCCCCAATGACTTCTGTATTAACATAGACTATACTAGGAGAAATGTTTAAGCTTTTTACTCAACTCTGGGTATCAAATCATGGGCTGTGTGCTTGTTAGGCTATTGTTCACCACTGAACCAGATTCCTAGCTTCCCTTAAGCTATTCTTTTAAATGAGTAAATGAATCTCTAATGATATTACTGCGGGTAGAGATGCAAGATATTTTTGAAGGGCAAATGGACTTGCTAGACATTTGAAATTACATCCACACTCAGGTCTCCACTAATTCAGCCTCTTGGAAGACTGATCCCTTCTAGGTCCTTTAATCACCCCTCCCTACCTTCTGTGTTAAAATTCTATGACTACACATGGCCCATGGGCAGATGGGAACAATTTTCTTCACATACATAGACAGTGATTCTCTCCACTGTCAATGACATTTCTTTTTCCCCGTGGGATCCCTAGGAAATGAGAAAGCTGAGCTATCCCCAGGGTGTGTTGAATTAGGCCAGTTGCTTAGTTCTCTTTCCTACTGGGGAATGAGTGGGATAATTGAGAAGGAGATGGTTGCATGGTACTCAGTTTTTGAATACGTGTGTTGCACACACACCAGGAACTATTGAAGGTCTACCAGCAGCAGTGACATGATATACAGTTCATTGGAGGAGCAGATGAACTTGATATGGGACAGGGGGAGAGACTTCTGTTTCCCCATTCATGACTGAGCTTCCAGGAGCTCTATGAATAATTCAGAAACCTTCCTTAGGTCTCATTGCACTCTCCAGAGAAAATATCCTTGTTCTCACCCACTCTGGTTTACTGGTTTCTGACCTGTTGCTCACTCCATAGACCATGTCTCCTGTCCTGTGCCCTGTATAACATCAGCTCTTTGGTTAGACATACAGTTTTTGATTTTGATTTTACTTGTGAATATTATCACTTGAGTTCTGTGCTATATAAATTCCAATCAGCCTATGTCTTCTGGTCATTGGCGTCTCCAGAGACTCCAGTGTTGAAGACTCCTATTGATGCTAGATAACTCTGGAATGGCTACCAAATGCCTTGTTTTCTCTTGCAGCAAGTAAGAATTAGCCAAGTAATTAATTAAAAGATATGACTAGGGTGCTTCTTAAGCTGTTATTATACTATTTTAAAAAATCAATCTTGTTTACTAGATAAATGAGAACCCAGAAGCCATGACCCAGATGCCATCATGAGCAAGAAGATAAGGTGACCTGGGCCTTCTCAACTGCTATCATAAAGATGAGTCTTGTAAGATTCAGAATGAAAGAATATATAGTAGCAATCAAAACAAAAAGGAAGGTTCTAGAACACAATGAAAGTATGCATGTCTAAGCTGAATGGAAGAATCCCAGAGCGAAGCAATAGAATATGAAAATATCTCAGAGATTGAAGACCAGCACTGAGCTGTTGGAAGGAACCTCTAACTACATTCTATAGAGTGCCTGCACCATTGGTAACAGATACATAGAGAGATGCTTGAATGAGCCAATCATGTATAAGGTGATACATAGTTGAAATATTCATATGTTACAGGCTTTCAACTCTCAGAACTAGAGATGAATTATACTAAATATTTGTGATAATTATCCCCAGTTATGAATGTATCAATTAGCTACTGCTGTGTAACAAACCAACCGAATGTTCAGGAGTTCAAATAATTGTACAAATTTATAATTAACACTATTATTGCTCATGTTTCTTTTGTTTCCTGAGGACTAGCTAGTATGGGATTGACTTGACTAGGTAACTTTGTTTGTCCTGTCTGGGTTTAGTCATATGTTTGTGGGTAGACAGGCAGGGTACTCTTGGAGCCTAGGCTCTAGGCAGGGGTAGCTTTGTTGGTTAAGTTTCATTACACATGTTTCTTGCCCTCTGCTGAGACCAGCCATTTTCTCCAGCATGTGCTCACAATTTTGGCAGAAGCTCAGCAGCTCAGCATAAATGTATGCAGTCTCTTGAGGTCTCACCTGAGAATGAGTCCAATGTCACATCTGCCTTACT
Source organism: Montemys delectorum (assembly GCA_019843815.1). Lineage (NCBI taxonomy): Eukaryota > Metazoa > Chordata > Mammalia > Rodentia > Muridae > Montemys > Montemys delectorum. The sequence continues at coordinate 732 of JADRCD010218212.1, read as the reverse complement.
ATATCAGACAAAGCGCATCTCCTGGCTGAATCCAAGTCAAGAGATGAGTTATATCCTGTTAACAGGGTGGGAAGGCATTGTAAAATATGAAGCAAGTATGATATTCATTAAATATTTAATAAACACGAGCTAATAACAGTTACCTTTCATGAATCCCAATAACTGAAATACAGAAATCATAAAATACTGCTAAATATAGAAGCCACAGCAACTAGTAATTGTGATTGTTGTTATGACTAAGATGAGAGATGCCAGTAATTCAATTCAGTTTTTTTTTTATGAAAATAAAATCTCTTTTATAATACTACCTAAAAGATGCATGGCAAAGAGTCAAAATACAAGAAGGGGAAAGAAACATAGGTGGTAACTCATGATACACATGAACCAGGTACTCATCCTGAGGCTTAGATGTGGGAGGCATGATAAGTAGCCATTAGTACCCTCTTTCTGTAGACAATGCAAGATGTTTCTGTTGGTCATTAGACTAACACTACAATTAAGTGGCAAAAAGATTCCAACCCGAGTCAGTTTGGTTCAAAATATAAGCTCTTTTGGTGTTAGAAGTAGTGTTCAACCAAGCCCTTCACTTCAGCTCATTTTTGTACACAGCATGCATGCAAACACACACAGCATGCTTGATAAGCAGTTTAGATACTCAGCAAATAAAATTGAAATTAAAACAACTCTAATTTCATTATATATTCTTCCTATTTCCATTTTCCAACAATTTTC
>JADRCD010218211.1:1105-28593 GCA_019843815.1 Montemys delectorum | reverse complement strand
CCTTCTGATTTTCGGGTAACCACATTGTGTTAGAATCCTGTTTTTAAAGAGAAGACACTCATCCAGTAAGATGGCCCAATTAAGTTCAATTCCTGGGACCCATTGGGGAAGGAGAAAAATAGCCCTCCAAAGTTATCCTCTAACTTCCACACATTGCTATGGCAAATGCATGCTATGGATGTGCATGCATGTGTTATACACACAGATAAAATAAAAAAGTAGAAACCATTGCTAATGATGGGTGATTGTTGATTCATTGAAGCTAACAGCATAACTGGCCTGACAGAGGTATATTGTGGAAATTTAATGATTGAATAATTAAATTAGATCAAGCCATCCCATTGAATGGGCATTTGAGGGAAATCTAGAGGTTTGGAGATGAGCTTTGTGTTTGCTTTAGATCTTTTTTGTTTTTGTTTTTGTTTTTTTCAAGATGGTGTTTCTCTGTGTAGCCCTGGCTGTCTTGGAACTCACTCTGTAGACCAGGCTGGCTTTGAACTCAGAAATCCACCTGCCTCTGCCTCCCAAGTGCTGGGATTATAGGCTGCTTTAGATCTTTTTGCTTCTGGTGTCCCACTGCATAATGGCTCTTGAGGAGGAGAGGAGAGAGTTACAGATATAAAAAAACAAAACAAAACAAAACCCCCTGCACTCTTGGCTCTTCAGCCTGCTCAATTAGCCTTCATTCTTTAATGGCCTCAGAAGCCTATGGCACACTACATTTTATTGTGATGATTTTGAGTCAGCAAAATATTAAAACCGTTCTCTACATCCTATGCTAAGAAGAGTTTTAAAACTTCCCATTAAACATGGTTCATAGTTTGAGCGACTATGTCAGATTAGACTTTTGTGTCTGTGGCAGGAACAATTTACCTAAGAGAAATAATTTTTAAAAATGGAATGATCCATTTTGGCTTGTGGTTTCAGAAGTTTCGACTCAGCATTGGCTGGATCTGTTGCTTCAGAGCTGAGAGAAAGCAGAGTGCCTTGCCAGAGAGGCGGTAATGGATTGGGTATGCTTGCATAGCATCCAAGAGGATGAGGAGGATGGGAAGGGGCTCAACTCTCAGGATCCTCCAGAAAACACGCCTCTAAGGACCTGCTTCTACCAACGAGGCCCCACCTCCCAATAATTTGATCAATTTTTGAATCCTCAGGGGATTAATCAGTTGATGAAATCAAATCTCTCATAATCTAGTCACTTCCCCAAGGCCTCATTAGCTGTGTGTGTGTGTGTGTGTGCATCTTAGTGCTCAAACACTTGCCTAGCATGCACAAGGCCCTGGGCTCAGTCTACAGCATTGCAAAAAGAACCTGCAGCTCACTTCCTGTTCAATCAGACGATTATAGTGACTTCCCACACAGTTGTACAAACAGCTCATTCTCTTTTTCTACCCGTTGAATTTCTTCTGCAGATGAGCTTAGGGGATAACCATAGCCAGACTTGGTACTTAAGGGCTTAACAAATTCAGAGCCAGGTCACAAGAACAAAGAAGAGAATCCCAGCTTCACAGACAGACCCTCTTAGACAAATTGTTAAGTAATGAGATGGCAGACTGGATTCAAAATGTGTCTTTGTTAACAAAGGAAACTTCTCAGCCTTTATGAATCTACTAATAGCTTCTGGCCTTGTTTTCCCTTTGTGGCTGGCTTATGAAGAGCATGTTTGTGGCAGCGAGCTGCCAACTTTAGTAAAGGGCCACAAAACTACTAGCTTTGAATGATTCATGGACTCAGCGGAGACTCCTGGGCAATTTGTAGTATATAAACATCCATAGTTACCACTTAAACAAATGGGTGTGTCCATGGTCTGATAAAACTTTATGTACAGAAACAAAAGCAATACAGATGGTGGTGGTGCATGCCTTTAATCCCAGCACACTAGAGACAAGAGGCAAGCAGATTTCTGAGGTTGTGACTAGCCTGGTCTACAGAGTGAGTTCCAGGACAGCTGAAGCGGCACAGATGCCGCCTGTCTGGAAGAGAAAAAAAAGAGAATTTATGAAATAAGTGGTATTTCCCATTGTCAGTCATGGGTATATTGTGTCTCACACATACACATCTCCTTATCGAAGGTGACTGGTTTTTTTTTTCAAGTCAGAATCCATTAATGATCTTCCTGATTACCTCTTTTTAACCATAGCCTTTCCCTTCCTGTCCCTCAGGAACTACTTAACTTGTCTCCACCTGTAGTTCAATGAAGGCCCAACATTAAAGCTAATTTGTTTCTTTCTTTCTTTCTTTCTTTCTTTCTTTCTTTTGGTTTTTTGAGACAGGGTTTCTCTGTGTAGCCCTGGCTGTCCAGGAACTCACTCTGTAGTCCAGGCTGGGCTCGATAATTTGTTTCTTAAGTAGGAAATCCATACGTAGAACGCCTGCCAAGTTCTGAGCTTGCACACCTGCCCTGCACCCCAGCCCTGAGCCTGGTACCCCCTACTTGCTCAAACACTGACACTCTGTCCCATTATAATCCACGCATTTCAGTGACCCCATCCTCAGCAATTAATAGAATCTGTGTTGAAGTCTAAACAAATTACTGGAACTTGTGTTGCTAGTGACTTATTCTGTGTCACATGCTGCTGGCACATGTTCGTGTGTAAGTAGAAGAGCACCCTTCAGAAAGAAATTTGATCTTCAAACAGAAACAAGACCTCAATGCAGTGAACAATTAGACATTAAATGATTTAACTTATACAGTTTAACAAATGAATAAGCAAGTATGGCTTAGTACCAAGTGTATTAAATATAAATATTAAATATGCAATTCAGACATTCCTTAGTCTCCGATGGGAATTATATATATACTTTTCCCTTTCCCTATGTGCTATTTTTATTTTTTCCTTTTTAAACAATTTTTTAACTCTATGAAATACATTCTTTTTCACCAACTTCTCCCATAACCACCCTTCTACCCCTTTCTACCCAACTTTGAGTTATTGTTGTCTTATTGGTAACCCATCAAATCCACTTTGGGTTGCTCAACTGGCCTTGGGAGTCAGGCCTATCCTGGCATGTAGTCATCCTACCAGGGGTCAGTCAGATCACTAAAGAAAACCGACTCTCACTCTCTCCCCACCTATCAAAGGCCAACAGCTCCTCAGCCAGGAACAGGCTTCCCTCTCTCTTCTGGGATTTTGTCTCCCTTGAGCTCATGCTGGTCTTGTTCACACTAACACAATTGGGATTTCATGTAAGCGACAGCCATGTTGTGTCTGGAACCACAGTTTCCTTCCTAGGTATTGTCTACCACCTCCAACTCTTATAATCCATCTCTCTTCCCCATAGGTCCCTGAGCCTTGGGGGAGGAAATGAATATGTCTATCCCATTTAGGGTCCTTTCTCTGTGTACATGTTCATGCCCTTGTATGTGTATGCATGCGGAGTCCTTAAGGTTGATGTCAGTTGTCTCAAATTACTCTTCTATCTGTGCTATTCCTGAGGCAGGGTCTCTCAGTCAAAACCAGAGCCAGCCCATATGGCTATTCTTGCTAGCCAGCTTGCTCTGGGAATCTTGTCTCCTCCACCATTGGAGACTAAAATCACACAGGCAAGTGACTCTCTCCTCCCAAAACCTTCCCCCAGTATCTACATGGATCCTCAGATCTGAACTTGAGTCCTGATATTTATGAGTTGAGTCGAGTTAACCACTGAGTCCACTCCCTAAACCTCATTACCAACACTTGAGAAGCCAGCCAGACTCTCAAAGATGGAGGATAGAGAGCCCACCCTGAGGCAGTAGAATGATCCAGAGGACAATGGGAGACATTTGGGTAAGAGTCATAGTCTAAAACCCCCAAGTTCAGGGCTTCTGTTTGATCCCTGCTACTTATTAACCATGAGATAGGAAGTCAATATTTAACATCTCCACAATGAAGTTTCCTTTTCTATCAAATGACAAAGTGCGTGTCATGGAGATGCGCTGAGGTTAAAACAAGAGGAGACATGAAACATGATTGAAAGTAATGGCTAAAGTTCTCCTTGGAAATGGGAGACGGCCTTGATAGTTCAGCAGTAGTGACTGGAGACTGCTCAGAGGAGTGAACAAAGCAAGGTGTCTGGGATAGAGTGGCCAAGGCAGCCTTGCCTCAGGCTCAGTCTGTGTTTGCTTCAGAAGCCGTGAACCTTGGGGTTCAAGGCAGAGCCCATTGGAGGTGACTAGGTCAGGAAGGTTCTAGGCTCTTGAGTGGAAACCACACTGCTACAAAGGGTATGGACTGAACTCTCTGGGACCTTTTGTCCTTTGTCTTCTTGTGAGGAACAGAGTTTATTTCTTTTATGACCGTATGAAGGCTCATCTGTGAAGAGGGGACCTCCAAAGACACCAGTTTTTGTGGCACCTAAATCTTGAAGTGGGAAGTGCACGCCTCAGTAAACACAATTCCGTGCTAGGACGTGTGAGGCAGTCTCTGCCCCTGTAGGAACCATGTGTACACTGTTCAGATATCGCCCAGCCCGTGGGTGTTTTCTTGTAGTAGCCCTCGTGAACTGAGAACCATGTGACTGAGAGAACGCCTCCTTCTTAGTTCATGCCGTACGTGCACTGCCAGTTGAGAGTTTCTCAGGCACAGTGAAAACCTCCAATGAAGCTGCCCTGTATGTACAGCAGGGTGAACATTTACTGACATACATGTTCTCATAATCATACGATGAACATCAATAAGAACTGCAGAGAACTTTGTGAATTTAAGGAAAACGACCTTTTTTATAGACTCAGCCAGAGATAAAGTGTGTGCTGCACACAGCCCATGGGCTTGTTTCAACTTTTCTCCCTCCGTGGATGCCTCTGGATGGCTCTGAGCTCCCCTAGATGCCTCACTTACCCCTCAGCCTTAAGTGTCTTTACCATGACAGGAAATGCAACTTTGAGCAAAAGTGACAAGTTGGCAATAACAAATACTGCCTTTGTGTTTGTCTGTATTATACAAATCTACTGCTTAATATTTCTTCACGTCTTTTATCTTCCCTTTAAGGTTTAAAATAGTCTGCTTTGCCCCACATCTACCCACCACTCCGCTGCCTTTCAAACAGGATTTTCAAATGGCTCTCCCATTACACAAGCAATGCCTTCTGCCCCTAATACCACATTAAATGCTCTGGATAGGAACTTTCAATGAAGGGTTTCTTTCTGCTTTATTTTTTAAGTTCATTATTGTAGCCCTAAATAGCTTTGGTTTTCACATCTTTTTTTTTAATTATTTATTTTATGTATATGGGTACGCTGTAGCTCTCTTCAGACACACCAGAAGAGGTGTGTGATCAGATCCCATTACAGATGGTTGTGAGCCACCATGTGGTTGCTGGGAATTGAACTCAGGACCTCTAGAAGAGCAGTCTGTGCTCTTAATCACTGAGCCATCTCTCCCGCCCCAGTTTTCACATCTCACTCTTCTTTCTGCTACTTGACTCCAACTAAGGAGGCTCGAGTATAGAGATGAAGATGGCCCTCAGCTTTCTCGATAAGAAGCATGGGTGGCTTTTTCTGTGTGCAACTTGCTGGGAATCTGACTTTTTCAGGGCACATTACAGGCATGTATCAGTTACTCCATGGACAAGATGTTCTGAGCACCGTTGGCCTGTGTGGGGACACAGGGGCAGAAGGCATTGCTTGTGTAATGGGAGAGCCATTTGAAAAGCCCGTTTGAAAGGCAGCGGAGAGTTGGAAAAGATCAAGCCATGATTAGAAGGTTTGACTCTGCATGTTCTCGCCTCATGACCCTACCACAGCTTCTTTTTCTACATAATGAGTGACTTTCAAACAGCGACCTTTTTTGTCAGGCTTTTGAGACATCTCACTTCAAGGTTGGCCTTGAAGTCATGGCAAGGGCTGAGGTAACAGGTACACACACACACACACACACACACACACACACACACACACACACACGAGAGAGAGAGAGAGAGAGAGAGAAAGAGAGAGAGAAAGAGAGAGAGCATGTGAAGATGACGATGATGACGACGACAACAACAACAACAAGGACAGCGATGAAAGGTATGCACCACCATGACCAGTCTTCAAACAGTGATTCTGAAGGACTCTTGCCTCTGAGGATCTGTCCCAGAGAGCTAAGCTTGGCCTCTCATAAACATTAGGTTTCCATGTACCGTAAGATTGAGGATCGTAAGATTGATGCCATTTGAAAGTAAGAAAGCTAAAGGAGTGGGACACAGCTCTTACCATCCTGACTTGGTGTGAGTGTGTGGCCTTACAGACAATACCAGAGCATATGTCTGTGTCGCTAGGATGTGTGATGCAGCACTCTGTCTGGGTCATGCAATAAGCATTGGTGTATGGGCATCAGAGCTCCCATCAGTGTGTCTTGGCCATTCAAATAAAGATGGATGAGAAACTTAACTTAGCCGACATGTCCTAGAAAAATAGAGAAAAGCCGAAAAGGAAGACAACTTGCTAGCTGAGCCCAGATACAATGGCTCTTAAACTTCTAGTTTCTTTCCTGTGTCCTTTTTCTATCAACATCCTAAGTAGAACCAAGTTAGTTCCCCAATTTCTGGCTCACTTATTTCTGTTTCATATTGTGGAGCTCACATACACAGGTCGCTTCTTTCTCTTTCTTAGTACAGAATTCATCCAATCATGTGAAGTATCCAGGACTTTACTATAAATGTAAGTGATCTGAACACTTTTAGGCAGGACCAGGCTCAGCTATGGGTATTTAGCTATCAAATGTGCTTTCAACTTGAGTTATTGTCAACTGCTGATAAATCTTTAAGGAAATAGCTCACATCAATCAAGGAGTGTCTTTTATAGAGGTATAAATCCACAGACACAGTTACACCAGGACAGATTGATTGATTAGTTGATTGATTGATGGTCTGGCTCCTTATTTAACATGACAGCATGGATATTTTCCTGAGTGTTACAGTGCCAGGCCAGTGAATATCACCCAATAATCCATGACCAACATGCAGCACAACACGCAGCCGATAATAAGTACTCAACAGATATTGATAAATCAAATTGCTTGTTTGTAAAATGGATGCAAACATAAAAAAAAAAAAGTTCTATTTTGTGTATGGAGTGAATGCATGAATGGTCCCTGTAGAAGGTACCCATGCTGCCAAGTTAAATAATAAGTTGTAATAGGTTAGAAACGTGGAGAGAAATGGAAACTGAGCCCACTGTCTAACAGTAGGGATATATAGCCTTCCTCCTCCCTCCCTCCCTCCTTTACTCCTGTGGCGTGCCTCACCTTATGCAACCTCTAATATCCACCCATCACTAAAGATGGGCTTCTGTTTCCTAGAATTACATATGAAGAAATCATGTAAATCTGTACCAATCAGCCATTCTCTCTTGTGTGCCTCTTCCTTAACTCATGTGTTATTTTGAGCACCTCAGGGCGACCAATGCATCTGCATATACAATAGTTCAGTTCTTTTTCTCGACCTGTAATGTTCTATTAATACGGACATGCTAGTCTGTTTGTGAGCATATTGACAGACATTTGGATTGTTTTCCTTTCAAAGCTGTTGCAACCTTCTCCTTCGAGTCATTCTGTTGAGTATGTTTTCATTTCTCTTGAGCTAATCCCTAGGACTGAGATGGCTGGGTCGCATGGTAGGACAGATGTATGTTTAGCTTTTTAAGTAACGACCAGAGTGTTTTCCAAAGTAGCATTCTCAAAAAAAGTATATGAATTACCCCTCTTCCACATCTCTGTCATACCCAATATGTAGTCTTTATTCATTTGTATGTACACTTTAATGATGTGTTTGCTCAATTCTTTCCCTGGTTTTTATTGGTTTATTTATTTTCTTTTTTTCTTTTTTTCTTTTTTTTTTTTTTTTTTTTTTTTTTTTTGGTTTTTTTTGAGACAGGGTTTCTCTGTGTAGCCTTGGCTGTCCTTGAACTCACTCTGTAGACCAGGCTGGCCTCGAACTCAGAAATTCGCCTGCCTCTGCCTCCCAAGTGCTGGGATTAAAGGCGTGTGCCACCACCACCCAGCATTATTTTCTTATTTTTGAATGGAGGGTTTTGAAATGTATCTAGGCTACACAATTAATTAGATTTGGGAACTGGAAATGTGTCCTCCTAGTTTATGATTTATCATTTCATTCTCTTACCATTGACTCTGCATGTGTATGTACATACATGTTCACATGTGTGCACCTGTATGTGTGCAGGTGTGTGCACATGTGTTGGGAACTATGATCAACAAGTATATCCCTCAATTATCCTTCACTGTTTTTTTGTTTTTTTTGTTTTGTTTTGTTTTGTTTTGTTTTGAAACAGCATCTTTTGCTGACTCTAGAGCTCAACGATTGGTGTGGGCTGGCTAGGCAGGAAATGTCAAAGCCCCTGCTACCCCGGCCTTCACAGCACCCATGTGCATTACTGCTTTTGTTATGTAGGCTCTGAGAGATTGAACGCAGGTCCTCAGGCTTGTACTGCAAACGCTTTACTAACTGAGCCATCTCCTAAGCCCCTCTTCTCATCGCCTTTTGAAGACAGCTTTTGATTTTTTGCTTGAGCCCAATGTATATGTTTGTTCTTTCAGGCCACATGTTTACCGTAGTATCTAAGTTCTTATAAGTTTTACATGAATTTTTAAATTATTTCCTCGTCCCCTTCCTACCTCCAAGTCATGTGTTTTGTCTGACTCCCTCTCAAGTTCATAACCCCTTCTTCTATAATTATTAATATATGCAGATTGCATGTATACATTTGTATATATAATATATCATATATAATATACTGTATTATTAAATATATATTTATATTTATATATTTGTATATTTGTAAGTATATATATTACTTCTGAACTCATTTGCTGTTGCCCTTTGGCATGCATGCTTAGGGCTGACAGTTTGGAACTGGATGACTATCAGAGGGCTGGTTCCTGGAGAAAACTCATTCTCCCTCTCTTAGAAGCCATCAGTCACTGGAGGGGTGGGGCCTAGTCAGCGTTGGCAGGTTCACTGCTATTGTCATTATGCAGGTCTTGCTCGTGCAATCCTGCTGTTGAGATTTCATGGTTGGAGACTCCCTGGAATGTCTTGAAGGCCCTGTCTCACAGAAACCATCTCTATCCTCTGGCCTTTGTACCTTTCCAACCCCTCTCTCTGATGTTCCCTGTAGATGTACCAGTAGGACATCCTGTAGTCACTTCTCTGTTTTGACCAGTCATGGGGCTCAGTCGTAGTCTGTCTGCCAAAAGAAAGCAAGCTTCTTTGATGAGGGTTAAGAACTATACTTACCAAAAATCTACACTTCTAGAATATTCGACTGAGTTCTTTTCAGTATTTTTTTTTATTTCCACCATTTTATTTTTGTTGTACATATTTGCTTCAAATCAATGAATTTCTAAGTCAGGTTCAGGTAACTGAAGGGCCTTTATGAGGAGTTTACATTGTCTAGATCCAAGATATGATGCAAACACAGTCTGAAGTAGAGTAGGAAATAACATTTCTCTAAAGACAGGCTTAGAAACTGTGATCCAGTAATGAGGATGTTTCCCCTCTGTGGCAGGGGGCTAGATTCATACCTGGCAGCAAGGCCCCCATTCACAGGTATAGCCAAAAGGATAGGGTACAGACCACCCCGAACAAAACCCACTAGTGCACCCCGTGTCGTGTAACAGGTTTCACAGTTCAAATCACCTGTACTCAAAGGTAAACTTACAGAACTATGGTAGGACAGGTTTGCTGTCAAAAACAGGATCACAGCCATTGGTAAGCTAGAAGCTTTTCAAGCTTGTGTCACATTCAAGATTCACCGACATAGACTGTTCGCTATTGGGCCTTGAGTCCCAAAAGCAGCCTTAAGTCCAATATATGCTGATCCATATTCAAGTAGATTCCTGTCTGATTCTGGAAGTTGTTTAATTTTTCTGGATATGACATTAAATATTAAATCATCTTTGCTAGTACTTGGTTTATGACGTTCCATCATGGTCCATTCAGCAGAATGGCGGCAGCTTAAGACCATCTCCCCAGCAGCTCGTGCTTGCCCAGGTCCTCCCGCACTGGAGTCTACAACCTTTGCCATGGTCACCTGTGCTCCATCTTTGGATCACACGTGACTCTATCCATTTTCAGTATTTATTACATAACAGTCACCACTATTTAATTTTAGAATTCCCTCCACTCCTGTAAAACAGATACCCACCTTTCCCTTGTAGTCTCCAGCAATGGCATTTTCTGTTTCTTTAGTTTTGCCTTTTCAAGAATATCACATAAATCCAATCACAGCACATACATTCCTTTGTGACTAGCTTCTTTCGTTTAATTTTTTTGTTTTATTATTATTTTAGCATGCTGGGGATTAAGCCCAAATGGTTATGCACAGTAGGCACACTCTCTACTGCTGAGCTATATCCTCAATTATAGTATGTGTGCAACCTTCAAGGTTCATCCATGTTGTATAACTGAGAAGTGTTTCAATCTTATTTATGACTGAACATTAGTACATGCTTTATACTACGTCCCTTTTTATTCAGTTATCAGTTCATAGACATTTAGATTGTTGTTACAGTTATCAATAAAGCTACCATGCACATGTATCCACTCTGTATTCTGAATCCACCAATTCTTAAACTCTGGTACAATTAGAAAATTATTGCAAAAAAAGGGGAAATGTGTCTGGCCATGGTGGCACATGAAATCTCAGAGCTCAGAAGGCAAAGGCAGGTGGATCTTTGAAAGTTCAAGTTCCTGACAGTTCCAGGCCAACCAGGGTTGCTTAAATGAAACCATGGCTGGCTCAAAAGGACAGGGGTGAGGAGAGGGGAAGAAAGAGAGGAAGAGAAGGAAGAAGAGGAAGAAGAGGAGGAGGGAGAAGAAGAAGAAGAAGGGGAGAAGGGAGAAGAAGAAGAAGAAGAAGAAGAAGAAGAAGAAGAAGAAGAAGAAGAAAGGTGTGTGGGAGATAGTAGCTTAGACAGGAATGATAAAAGTATAAATAAGATTCAGTAGTGAGTCGGAAAAGTGAGAACAAGAGCTGACTACATCTAAAGCCATAATCGTATCAGAAATTGGAAAATGGTGTAGATATTGATCTCTCTCGTGTAACATAATTATGCATGGTGTGAGATCAAGTGGAAGGGTTTCAGCAGACAGATAGAGTGTAGATGGAAGATTAGCATCTGGAATACACAGTTAGCAGTTAGAATCTTGGTCCCATTGAAGCCAAGGGTACTCCCTGATCCCCCAGGCATGATACACCCTTTGCTTTGCCTTCTGCTCTGAATCATAGAAAAGACTGAATTTGTGTTCTGGGGCAGGATTTCAATAAGTCATTAGGATTCATGTGTTGTGATATAGTGGATGGCAATCTGTGAATTTAAAAGAAGTGAAATGTCTTATCCGGTTTTCATACAAGCTAGAAATAGATTTTCCTGCAGGAGATAAGGTAGGGGGAGGGGAAAATATTATAGAAGCACCTTTTCCTAATATCTGACTGAACATCGTAAAGCAATAAACTTTGGGCATTTATTAAGTCAACACTTCCATCAGAGAATGATAAGGCATTTAAGCCATATTTGCCTGAGTTTTCATAAACCACTTACGAATTCGCTTAGAAACGTAAAGCACTACAGAGCTTTGAAACTTTCATTTTATGAGATGTATGGGAAGGTTGCTATCTGGGTTACTTGTTTCCTAGGAGCAACAAGAATGGGATGAGCAGACTCTGTGATGCTGCCGGCCGGCCCGCTCATTAGGTTCCTGCTCACATCTCCATCAGGAAGGCTCAGCTCGACGAGATATGAAATTGATCCCTCTGGGGGAAGGCATCAGATAAATTATCTAGATCACACAAGTATACAGTCTCCTTGGACACTGACTCCAAAGTACTCATTGAAGGTCATGTGCCATGTGCTTAGATCCCAACCACACCCACAAAGGCCAATTATTGACAGCACATCCAACTTTTAAAGCAAAGGTCTAAACAACCACAAAGGAAGGTGGGGAAAAAAACCAATAGATTTAACCAGACATAATTTAAAATTTTTATGCTATAAAGTGTGGCACAAGAGATGTTAGAAGGGAAACAGAAAAGGAACTGACATCATGTGACGGGTATTTCTGTCCTAAATGTATAGAAAGTATGTACCACTGAGACCACGTCCATCAGAAAGACTTCAGAAGAAATCATAAATTGCTGTGACTCCTTTTGGAAGGGCATGGTGGAGGAAAGCTGCTTGCCTCATGATTACCAGAAAGTCCCAAGGACACTCTGAAAGCACACCGTCAGTAATCTGTCTCTCACTAGGTCCCACCTCCTAATAACCCATTCAGTGACTTCATCAAAGGATAACTTACTGAAGTGAGCACCCTCCTGACCCAACCACTTCTCAACAACGCCACCAGCTGGGGACCAAGCTTTCAAAGCACGGATCTTCTTTGGAGATTGAGAAGGGCTCTCTCCGAATCACAACAGTGTCGTCTACAGTGAGCTCCGCTCTTTATAAAATGTTTCATTTGCTAATATAGATATTAAACAGTCGCTGAAATAAACACAGTAGTAGTCAGTATTGTGAAAGAGAAGCACAGGGTAAAAGAAAGCACCAACTAGCTGGGAGTGGCGGTGCATGCCTTTAATCCCTGCACTCCAGAGGCAGAGGCAGGGGGATTTCTGAGTTTAAGGCCAGTCTGATCTACGAATAGAGTTTCTGGACAGCCAACGGTGTTATCAGAGGAAATCTGTTTTGCAAAAACAAAGAACAAAAACAAAACAAAACAAAAAAACACCCTACTAACTATATAGTGACTGTGTAAATATAATGTAGGAACCAATATTGCACCTCCCATGTGATCGGAAGGCATCCAGGCAGAAGTCAGAGGAAAGAGTTGTAAGGAGGAGGCAAAGGTCCAAAGAAAGGCATGTTTGAAAAACTGAACGGAAGCCATCGTGGCTCCTTGCCAGAGGAGGCTTTGAGGTAGCCAAGGGCAGGGCAGCTGAGCTGATCGTCAAGATTGTGAGCCTTACCTGACCTACCTCGGTGAAAGTCCCCTTGGGCTTCAGAACCGGGGAGAAAGAACGAAAGGTGATTAATTATGAAGTGGATTCCAGAGCAAAAAAATGAGACGAGGGTGCTGATGGATCCCAAAGACAATTTTAAAAGTAGTTTAAGGGATTTAGTTTTCACACTACAAATCTGCCTTTGGTTCTTCTTGTACTATATTTTGTACCAGGTACGGAGAGAGGAGCCACTATTGTCTGTGTTGGGAGGGAAGAGAACTTTCTTCTCTTGGCCTTCTTTTAGTTCGTAGCCAAGGAGCCTATAACAACAAATTGACTTGCATATAAATCCAGCAGAAGGCTTACACAGATGAAGATCGAAAGGCACAGGACCAGTGATGTCGGTGCGGTTTGAGGAGGAGGAGGACAGGCGTGGAGGGACATGATTGGAGAGAGTGTGATCTCTTGGTGGTAAACAGGAAGAACTTGACAGTGCTTCTCCCTGTTTCTCTGCTAAGCAGAGTCTTCTCTTCTAGCCAAAGGAAGTGTACTTCTCAAAGGTCTTGCTTCAGGTCAAGGAGCAATCAAACATGATTGCTCATCTTGACTGTTTTCTCACATGCCAAGACGCCATATTTAGGGCATCTTAAGTTGACTCCTCCTTGTGAAGGCAACTTCACTGTGGGTGTCTAAGCAGAGGCTTTGGTTCATGCGCAGTCAACATTTCTAACCTGCCGCTGTAACACAGTGGTTCTCAGCCTTCCTGATGCTGTGACCTGTTAATAATACAGTTCCTGTGGTGTGGTGACCTCCAAACATAAAGTTATTTTCACTACTACTTCATAGCTGCAATTTTGCTGCTCTTATGGATCATAATGTAAACGTCTGATAGGTAGGATAGCCAGTGTACGGACCCCCATGAAAGGGAAGTGTGACCCTCGAAGGAACTGCTACCCATGGGCTGAGAACCACTGTAGTCTCGGAGGTAAAGGGAGGAGATGACTTTGGACTTGCGGCCTGGCTCATTTGGCTTCCCGTCCTCTGAGGGGCAGAGGAAGGATAACACAGTGAAGAGGTGGGGTTCCTTCACAACACGGAGTTGAGTGAGGTTGGAGCCGGGCAGAGGGAAACCAGACAGTCATCTACAGGCTTCTCCTTTGCAGAGAGATCTTATAGTTCCTACTGGTTTTAAAATTTTTTATATTTTCAGTGCTAGGATCTCTTGAGAAATTATAAGAAAAGTTGCTTTGTGTGAACTAAAAAAACTAAAAAAGGAAACATCTTCAGCCTAGATCCATATTTCATTAAATGAATGCAAGCTCTGTGAAGATGTTCCAAACCCCATAGTGTACCAGGCAGGAAGAATAAACAGCTTCCATCCCATGGGACCTTGTGATGTGGATGTCATCATCCTCAACTTACAGGTGTGCAAATGGACCTCTTGTTGTAAAATGTTACCATCGGCTCCATTTTCATCCAAGAACAAGGCAGAGACATCCCAAACCCCCGCTTCGTTCCCAGTTTAGCTGAAATGAGCAATGACGTAACTGGTTTCTAAATGCATTTAAGCAGTGCTAAACCTGGAGAACATTGAGGCCATTTTTGCACTTTAAAAAAGTATATGAGTGTAGAAATAAGATGGAGGTTGTCAGGTTAAAAAAAAAAAAAAATCAACCCAGGGGCTGGAGAGATGGCTTAGAAGTTAAGAGCACTGGTTGCTCTTCTAGAAGTCCTGAGTTGAATTCCTAGCATCAACCATCTGTATTGGGATCCGATGCCCTCTTCTGATGTAACTAAAAACAGGGACACCAACAATGTACTCATATACGTAAAATAAATCTTAAAAAAAAAAAAAAAGATTACCTGGAGGAAAGTCTATAGGGCAATTTAAAAAAAAAATCAACCTGGGTACTGGAAAGGGTGGGGGCTGACACTGGTATGTAAAGTGAATAAATAAATTTAAAAAATCAACCTTTGTGAAACTAAAGTCATCCACTATGAGAGTCAATTAACACTAATCTTCAAAAGAGTGACCAACCCCTGCTCACCTGAGTCTCACCTCGCGGTGTGTTAAGAACACCAGCCTATAGTTAAAGGTTTTATCTTACAGATACCTCAGAACTTACAGTCTTGAATTATAACTGTGAGTGGGCCGCAGCGAGGAAGGTTGAGAACCACTGGTCTATGTAGTGAGTGCCAGGCCCCCAAGACCACGTCGTTGAACCCTGACTCAAAGCAAAACCAAAACCTTCACACATGGACATGTGTTTTGCCTACATTATCCTGTGTGAAATAAATCAGATGAAAACCGTGAATTACTAAGCTTGTGAACTTACTACAGACCTTTCTGAAAAGTCAGGAGATTTCAGGACATTTCATTTCATTGGTTTTTAAATTATTCACCTATTATGATCCAGGCATATATATACACACACACACACACACACACGTGTGTGTGTGTGTGTGTGTATTGGGCTCCGAGAATACAGAGTTATAAGGTAAAGTATTCATGTGTTAAATATGTAGATACTTCCTTATCCCAAATGATGTAGGAGATTGCTTCATACTAAATCATGACTTAGAGAGGACATCTGATCAGGCCACAGAAAGGACCCAGAATGGAACATGCCAGGGAGCCACTGTAGCACATAGTGGCCAGGAGAAGAAGGGTAGCATCTGACCCAGATTGAGGCTGGGGGAGGCAGGTACCCCTAAGATAGAAAACATGAAGGAATAAACTCAGGACCTTCATGTCAGGTTTGCACTCCTCTTTGTCCTAGGAGGCCAGTCAGAGTTTTAAGCAAGGCTCAGGGAGGGGCACTCTTCTCTACCCAGCCTCATGCCTAATCCTTAAAATGTAACAAAATGATGTCGGGTGTGGCTTCTGCTCCTTCTGGTTGCTTTTCTACATCCCTGAAACATGTTCCTGTGCCCGAGTATTTTGTCGGTGCAATTATGATTAAGTCAATGTGCATGGTCACTATGGTGGCCAGCATCCTGGCAGCTGTGGTATGAAGCAGTGAAGGACCCATCTTCACTGCCGAAAGCAATGAAGGAACTCATTGTCGATTAGCAGTTCAGGCTGAGTCGAACCCCTCATCCCAGCAGTGGCCATGTTCTCCTACACACACACACACACACACACACACACACACACACACACACACACACACGCACGCACGCACGCTCGCGCCTGCTCCCTCCCAACCCCTGTGTGTCTGGTTGACTTATACAAAGGGCAGCAAGTTGTGGTCCTGTTATGCCAGGGGGTGGTACTATTAGAAGGTGTGGCCCTGTTGAAGTAGGTGTGGCCTTGTTGAAGTTAGGTGTGTCACTGTGGGTATGGGCATTAATACCCCAGTCCTAGCTGCCTGGAAGTGAGTGTTCCACTAGCAGCCTCCTGATGAAGATGTAGAAATCTTAGCTTCTCCTGTACCACGTCTGCCTGGATGCTGTCATGATCCCACCTTGATGATAAAGGGCTGAACCTCTGAACCTGTAAGCCAGCCCCAGTTAAATGTTGTCCTTTATAAGACTTGCTTTGGTCACAGTGTCTGTTCACAGCAGTAAAACCCTAAGTAAGATCGTGCTTATAGACTGCTTCTTGGCTCTTCTCTCCTGGGTGGCTGCTACTGGTAGGGCTTTCATGCCTTATACTTTGACGTGTTAGGATGTCAAGACAAGATATGGACCTTGCCCTCCAGGAGCACATGGCACAGTGATGGAGACTGGCAAATAAGCAACAATCACATCTAGTGAATGTGGTTAGGGTAGATCCAGGTGTTGTGGACACACGCAGGGCAGTGGCACATCAGCCTGTGGAAGCATACTGGGAGAGCATCAAGAAAGGTTTCTTGTATGAGGCAACAGCTGAGATGGTCTACAGACAGGTAAGTAAGAGCTAGGCACTGAAGAAGCTAGAGAGTGCTCTGTACACGTTAGTCAAGTTTCCGTTGCTTTGGAAATGCTGGAGGTAACTGATCAAGAGCAAAGGTGTATTTTGGTTTACAGTCTTAGGATGTTCGGTCCACAGTCCATTAGCCCTGTTGCTTTGACTCTGTGGAGTCTCATTGTGGCTAACGTGTGTTGTGGAACAAAACTCTTCTTTTTCTTTTTTTTAAGTTTTTTTAAGTATTTATTTACTTTTATATATGTGACTACACTGTTGCTTCAGATACACCAGAAGAGGGCATCAGATCCCATTACAGATGGTTGTGAGCCACTATGTGGTTGCTGGGAATTGAACTCAGGACTTCTGGAAGAGTAGTCAGTGAGTGCTCTTAACCACTGAGCCATCTCTCCAGCACCACAAAACTCTTCTTGTAGTAGTCAGGAAATGAAAGATAGAGAAAGACTGGGTCTCACAGTCTCTTCAAGGGCATGTCTCCAACAGTGTGAAAGGCTTCCCAGAAGGCATAGCCTACCAGGAGTGCCCAGTGTTGGGGTCGGGCCATTTAACACAAGGGAGACATTTCAGATTCAAACAGTGGTGGTGTGCACAACCTAACATGAGCACAGTGTAGGAAATGGGAAGGAACCCAGCCTTTTTTCTTTTCTTTTCTTTTCTTTTTTCTTTTTTTGGTTTTTTTCGAGACAGGGTTTCTCTGTGTAGCCCTGGCTGTCCTGGAACTCACTCTGTAGACCAGGCTGGCCTCAAACTCAGAAATCCACCTGTCTCTGCCTCCCAAATGCTGGGATTAAAGGCGTGCGCCACCAATGCCTGGCTAGCCTTTTTTTCATGTCAATGTGTAATGCAAGTTTTGTTCCTAAACACGACAGTTTGTCTTTTGGAATAAAGGGGTACCTTATATTAAGTTCTTTAACATTTTTTTTATTTTAGAAGACTCTCTCTAGATTATTTTAAACCTAAATAAAGATAACAATACCTTGGAATTATCTGCTTCACAGTTAGAATGACTCGTGAAGGTCCTTTGAAAGGAAGTGCAGTGATTTAATATACATTTAGTAAGTGATTGTGGGGGTTGGCTTCACAATTGTGAACTTGGATATCATTGCCAATAAGCTTTTAAAAGGACCGACCACTTAGGATGAAATACAATTAGTGGTTACTTTGTGGAGATCAGGAGTATACATCCACAGGATGAATGGAAATAAAGCCGTCCTTATTTTAAGCAAATGGGTATCTGTGGCTTGAGGTTTTTTCCCATGAGAACATCAAATACAGATTTTTGAACTTCCCGTTCTGGATGTAATAGAGCAAAGCCGTCTTCACTTCTTCCTCCACCTTAGACTCTCCTGAATAATAGAGAACAGGGACAGAAACAGAAACTTGGGCTTAAGTGAGCCCAGGACGTGTGGGCAACCCTGAACTAGAATCTGTGGGTTAAAAACTATCAAAGGAGCCATTGCCTGAGCACAAGAGTCACGCCTAGTTCCTACTGCACCCCTAGAGCCCCTAAAAATCCCAGGAATGAGAGCACAATAAACACAGGGGCCTAGGATGAGCAGGAGGCAGTAGATGGGCATTTGGGAGGTTCCACCCAAAGTGCAGTTGGGCCCATTTCTCTGCCCCATTTCCCCCAGATGGCTAACCAGACTCGGTACCATGTGAATTAGAAAGCCTGTTCTCTGGAGAAACAGAATCAGAGGGCAACTGGACTGACTCAGACATGGGAGGCTGGGGATAAGCAGCCCTAATGAGAATGGGGGTGGGTGAAAGGGTACCCTAGCCAGTGGGGCAAGATGGTGGGAGATCGCCATCAAAGCCCTGCAAAGCCTGGGGATGCTGACATCTGAAAATACCAAGTTTAGCGAAAGGCGCCAAAGCTCTCCAATATCTAGTCTCCCTTTTTTGTCTACCTGAATTCCCTCACATCTGGCCAAGAGCACAGCTGCCTAGATAGAGACTCTCTTTTCCAGACACCTATCCTGCTCCCCAGAGGGTCCAGTCCAGACCCTACTATGCTCTTTCAGAAGATATGTGCTGTCCTTGTATTTTCCCTCTCTTCAATGGCTGCATGTGTTGGTGCTGAAAAGGCAGCTCAACCTCAGGGACAAGGACAACACCTTAGGATCCTGGAGCAAAAGGGTGGGAGTAACCAGGCACATAGCACAGCCCTGGGTTCCATCCTGTCTCGGTTAGAGTTTCCATTGCTGTGATAAAAGGCCACGGCCAAAAACACTTAGAGAAAAAGAGATTTTATTCTACCCATCCTTCTGACAGTTCATTATGAAGGAAAGTCAAGGCAGGAATGGAAACAGAGACCGTAGAGGAGTACTTCTGACTGGCTTGTTCCCCATGGCTTGCTCAGCTTGCCTTCTTAATATAACTCAGGACCACTAGCCCAGGGAAGGCACCACCCACAGTGATCTAGGCCCTTTCACATCAATCATTAACCAAGACAGTACCTATAGACGTGCCTGCAGGCCATTGTTATGGAAGCATTTTCTCAATTCCTAATCATTTCCTCCTCCCAGATATGTCTAAGATTGGATCATGTTGATAAAAAAAAAAAAAAACAATCAGTATGCATTCATTGTACCAAGTCAAAACAGGAGCTTGGGGGGGGGGGGGGGCGGGGGGGGAGAGGTGGGTGGGGGGAGGGAGAGGTGGGAGGGAGGGATATCTCAGTGAAGTACTTACTCTGAAAGCATGAGTTCCTGAGTTCAAGCCCAAGAACTCTCAGCCATCCCCACAGCGTGCGCGCACACACACACACACACACACACACACACACACACACACGAGCATGATCATATACAAGGAAGGGAGAAGAGAAAGAAAGAAGAGAGGATAAAAGAAAAAGGAGGGAGTGAGGGAAGGAGGAGGGAAGAGAGAGGAAGAAACACTCGCTAAGGATGAAGGAACTTCCGGCTCTAACTGTCCTGCGCCATTCATCAACTTATGTGTGATGTTAAAATAGAAATAGAGCTGACTAGTTTGAGTCACTGTGTTTCTTGATCTGTTTGTTGTAGCAACTCAGCTTGTAAACTAATCCGAAGTGTGAGGCAGAGGCAGGGTTAGTGTGGCTGTACCTGGAATCCCAGCACTTGGAATGCTGAGGAAGATTGAAAATTGAAGGCTTGCCTAAGCTACATAGCGAAACAGTTAGTTTGAGAGTAGCCTGGGCTACATAGTGAAACAGTGAGTTTGAGATTAACCTGGGCTACATAGGGACCCTGTCTAGAAGAAAAACAAACAAAACCAAATACACAAAAAAAATGAAAATGTTTCTTATTTAAAAAAATTAGGGCTGGAGAGATGGCTCAGTGGTTAAGAGCACTGACTGCTCTTCCAGAGGTCCTGAGTTCAATTCCCAGCAACCACATGGTGGCTCACAATCACCTGTAATGGGATCCGATGCCCTCTTCTAGTGTGTGTCTGAAGACAGCTGCAGTGTACTCATATACAGAAAAGATAAATAAATCTTTAAAAAAAATTTTTTTAATGAGTCTTGGCTTTTCACCCAAATGCTTTCTGATGAAATCTACCAAGTCATTCCATGAGCTGGCTTAAATCAGATTCTTAGTGACTCACTATTAAATATGAATGACCATCAGGCATTGTGAGGCTTTTTGATGAAAGCATCCAGCATAGGAGGCTGAAGCCAGAGAGAAACAGAAAAGGAGCTCAAAGGAATTGGAATGGAGAGAGCAGAGGAAAACTTCAAAGAGCACGGAGCTTAAATCCTCCAAGACATGGGAGGATATACTGAATACATGAGTAGGGAGCGGGATGCTATTCATGCAGAGAATAAAGAAGGGCTCTAAGAAATTAATCATTAAGGAGCAAATAATTCAATAGGAGTGTTAAAAGAAATACAGAAAGTAGAAGAAAAAGATGGGTCAGCAGTGGGGGGGAAAAATCAGAAAAATGAATATTCCTGTAATCCTAACATTTAGAAAGATTAAAAATGGCGAAGAGAATTACAAAGAATAGTTTGTAGAATACGGATTTATGAGACATAAAAGTTCACTAGTACAGTGTTTCTGAATATTAATTCAGAATTATTTTAACTAAGTGAATAGGAATAATTGTAATCCTTTGAGGACACATTTGACTTTTACCTGTTCTTTAAATATATTTAAGTTGGTCGTAAATCTTTCCAAAGCATTGTTTTATTTTGCCAGCCTACAAGCCAAGTTGTCGTACTGGGAAGAAGAGGACATCCTGGTGGCTCAGGATCTGGTCAGAGATGATCAATTATGGGAACATTAGACAGTTTTTAAAGCTGAAAAACAGAATCAAGGAGAAGGAGAATGGGTGAACGAAGGTTGTTCCCTTCAATATCCATATCATGATGCTTCTCCAAAACTGAGCATAGTGTTTACGCTCTGGCAGTGATGCTTTAGGCCGAGTAATGATTCGTGGATTTCTAGAGAGCCTGGGTGGCTTCTGGTGCCATGTCCTGGAGGCTGCGGCATGTTCAAGAAAGCCTAGGATGCATTTAGCTGTAGACTATGGAGTGTGTTGCCTCCAAGGCTCCCAGCTGTGGCTGTGCCATCCGTCTGTCCTGACAAAGTCCACACACAGTGCCTGGTCAGCATTCCCCCACGTCCACATTATAGCTGGCTGTAAATGGAGTCTGAAGGGCTATTCCAGACACTGGAATCCAGCCCTGAGTTCTCCTGCCCCAGGCAATCTTCACTGCTTCCTGGCTCCCTCCTGGCCTTTCCTCACCTCCATTTCCTGTGTTCACCACCCAGAGACATTCAGCTTCTGAATATCCTGTTTTAGTCCATTCTTCAAGACCACTTAATTCCTTACCTTTTAGCCAGACAGCTTTCTTCATCTGGAGATAATGGTCCCCTCTTGTAGTAATAGCCCCGTTCTCACAGAGCGGCCATTGCCTTTCTGGTCCTCGGCCATCTTCATCCTCTCTGAAACATTTTTCTTAATGTGGAAAGGCAGTAAATAATTGCTGAGTGAGCAAAACTGAATTTAGGTGAGAAGACTGTCTGTCTGTTACTGCTGGATTTTCCTTGCTGGAAATTTGTGGGACTTCTTTAGAAAGTCTATGCAGAGTGATCTCTAAGCCTGTGAAAAGTCGCCCTGAGCCTTATGTTTATGATAGATTTTATTAAACAGCATGCCCTGCCCCCCAGTACAGTATTTGCTGATCTTCTGGACCAAAGCTCGTGACTTTTCCAGTTGTATTTTGATCGCTTCTCTGCAGTGTAGAATGGTAATAGTAGTTTTCTGTTTTCTGCACTGACTTCAATTAATCTTTCAGAATTACTAGGGCAGAACTGGTTTGAGAAGCACCAACTGGCTTGCCCCACCACTGCAAATCAAGCTCCTATTGTCACTCTGACAGTCAGGATGAGTTACTGTCTTGGCTGGGCCTGTTTTCTGAAGTGTCAGGTACAGGAGCAGAATGCTCCTCTCTCTTAACTCTCAACCACTTACTGCTTTATAGAGAGACTTCTAATGAATTGGTGACTTTAACAAGCAATTTGCACTAGGGGTCATGGGCAAACTTTATTTTTCTAGCTTACATATAATTGCTTTATTTGCTTCAAGAAAATTCAGGCAAAAAAAAAAAAAAAAAAAAAAAAAAAAAGGCTCTGGAGTGTCCTGTCCCTTAACCTGTTTTGCCAGGGAGCACCATTTGATCTTTGACCTAGGTGGCTACTGATGGAGAGGAGAGACAGGAGACTCTGCAGTCTCCCTGGGGCTGTGATCGCCTACCCCAGCACTCAGCCAGAGCTGGTGTTCTCTTCTCCAGAGAGGAAAGCAAACTTCCTTGAAATGCCACGCTCCTATCTCTGAAGCTAAACCCTGTAGGTGTCCACATATCCAATCAGTTTCCCATTCTTCCTTTCTCATCGGTCTAGTTTAAGAAAGGGACATGGTCCCTTCAACCTGCCATGAATGTGAATGCAGTCAGCCAGCACATTGCTCCTGGAAGGCAGGAGCCCCAGTAACGTGGAGTCAGTTATACTGCTTGTACGGCACCCTCAGAGCAACTGTCAGGGGCAGAATTCTGGGTTCGGTATTCCAGGGGCTGTTTTCTCCTTACTGGAATTGGAACCGTGTCAAAAGTCAAGCCAACGGTGCCTGTGCCTAACCTGGAGATCACAATCCTCTGTAGAAGTTTGATTGTAACATACAACACCTTCTGGGCTCGTGTGGGCCACGCATCCACCCACCATCCATCACTCAGCGGGTCTGGTTTAGAGAGCTGATCACATAGAAGAATCTTGCATCTTGACCAGGAAATGTTAAGCTTAAGTCACTACAGGAGGTAAGTGTGTAGGACGTAAAAAGAAGGCTCTGCACTTGCTCTCTGAAATTGGCAAGCAGGGGGAAGACTAAGATGTCTTCTTGTGACTTTGGCTTCTAGTTCCATTGCTCTAATAAGGTTTTCCACAAGGGCGTGTCCTCTACTGTGTCATGGTTTGTGAATTTCTGTGTTGAAAGCAAGAGTGCATGCATTAGAGTGGACCCTCTTACATCCTACATGCATTAGAGTGGACCCTCTTACATCCTGCATGCATTAGAGTGGACCCTCTTACGTCCTGCCCATGCGTCTGTTTTAGTGAACTTGGCTGGCGGTGGAAGAAAAGGGTTCGTACATTCCTTCTGCCTCTTCTTCCTCAATGTTTCCTGAGCCTTGAGATTGGGGGAAGCTGAGTATTCAATATAGCACTTTGTCCAGTTAGAAATCTCTG
This sequence comes from Montemys delectorum, assembly GCA_019843815.1. Classification (NCBI taxonomy): domain Eukaryota; kingdom Metazoa; phylum Chordata; class Mammalia; order Rodentia; family Muridae; genus Montemys; species Montemys delectorum. Next base: position 5,042 of record JADRCD010218211.1, on the reverse strand, counting down.
GATTAACTACTGAGCACTGCAGAGAGAATCGTCTCTGGTTGAGAGCAGCACTAAACGGTGTGTATAAACACAAACACACACACACAAACACACACACATATATACACACATATACATACATTTTTCTCAAAATAAATTTTAAATAACTTGATTAGGATATGTTGGTAATATTAATTTTCATATGAAGACATTAAGAAAAAGTAATTGTTACTTCCTGTTATTTTTGTTGTTAGAGGTGGAATTAGGTTTGTGTGGGTTTGTTAAAAGATTACTTTCTTGCTTCTTCTAGGGTGTAATTTTGTTCCTTATGTTGGTGTTTTCCATCTTCGTAGGACTGGATTTGTGGAAAGATATTGTGTAAATTTTGTTTTGTCATGGAATATCTTGTTTTCTCCATCTACGGTAATTGAGAGTTTTGCTGGGTATAGTTACCTGAGCTGGCATTTGTGTTCTCTTAGAGTCTGTATGACATCTGCCCAGGATCTTCTAGCTTTCATAGTCTCTGGTGAGAAGTCTGGCATAATTCTGATAAACTTGCCTTTATATGTTACTTGACCTTTTTCCCTTACTGCTTTTAAAATTCTTTGTTTAATGCATTTGGTATTTTTATTATTATGTGACGGGAGGAATTTCTTTTCTGGTCCAGTGTATTTGGAGTTCTGTAGGCTTCTTGTATGTTCATGGGCATCTCTTTCTTTAGGTTAGGGAAGTTTTCTTCTATAATTTTGTTGAAGATATTTACTGGCCCTTTAAGTTGGGAGTCTTCACTCTCTTTCATCCTTAGGTTTGGTCTTCTCATTGTGTCCTGGATTTCCTTGATGTTTTGGGTTAGGACCTTTTTTTGCTTTTTGCATTTTCCTTGACTGCTATGTCAATGTTTTCTATGGTATCTTCTGCCCCTGAGATTCTCTCTTCTATCTCTTGTATTCTGTTAGTGATGCTTGCATCTGTGACTCTTGATCTCTTTTTTAGGGTTTTCTAACTCCAGGGTTGTCTCCCTTTGTGATTTCTTCATTGTTTCTATTTCCATTTCTAGATCCTGGATAGTTTTGTTCATTTTCTTCACCTGTTTAATTGTGTTTTCCTGTAGTTCTTTAAGGGATTTTTGTGTTTCTTCTTGGGCTTCTAGCTGTTTACCTGTGTTCTCCTGTATTTCTTTGAGGGAGTTATTTATGTCCTTCTTAAAGTCCTATATCATCATCATGAGAAGTAATTTTAGATCTGAATTTTGCTTTTCCGGTGTGATGGTGTGTCCAGGACTTGCTATGGTAGGAGAATTGGGTTCTGATGATGCCAAGTGACCTTGGTTTGTGTTGCTTATGTTCTTATGCTTGCCTCCGGCCATCTAGTTATCTCTAGTGCTACCTGCCCTGGCTAATTCTGACTGGGGCCTGTCCTACCTGTGATCCAGGTTGTGTCAGAACTCCTCAGGGTCAAGCTGTCTCTGTGATCCTGTGATTCTGGGATCTTGTGATCCTGGACCGGTTAGAGCACCCAGGAGTGGAGCTTCCTCTGGGTGTTGTGGGACTGGCTGCAAAATTTGCACCCAAGGTCTGCTGAGAGCACCAGCCCAGACAGACTGGAAGGAACCAGTGTCACTGGGTTGGCGGTGTTCCTGTGTGCCTGGGTCCTGCTGGTCCTAGTTACTCCCAGTGTTGGGACAGCTGTTGTGTCCTCCTCACCTCTTCTCCTCCAATCTTGGGTGTGTTCATTAAACTGTAAGATGTAAGATGTAAATGGAGGAATGGCTCTGTAGTTAGGAGCACTTGTGCCTTTTGCAGAGGACCCAGGCTTGGTTTTCAGCACCCACATGGCAGTTCACAACCCTCTATAACTCCAGTCCCAGAAGATCTGATGCCATCTTCTGGCCTCTGTAGGCACAACGTGTACATGGGACCCAGATATACATACAGGCAAAACACTCACACACATAAAATAAAAAGAAATCTTTTTAAATGTGCAGTGCAACCAAGTCTCAGTAGGTAAGACATGCTAAACAAAACTAAACATAAGGGACCTAAGCTTGGTTGTTACCTTACAAAGGCTACCAGAGTCCTGTTGCTTGAAGGGACTTCCTGGGTCATTGTAGGCAGGAGAACACCTCTGAACATATATCTATCCTTCACTCTAGGGCCTTTGTACCACACCTTCTGAATTCAGTGCCTACTAGGGTAGAGTTGGCTCTAGCTATTCAGGAGAAAGGGGGAATCCTGGATCTTGCAGTCCTTGAATCCCTCCTTTTAATCTATGTATGTACCCGTCACTTCTGCATATGACACACCCAAATGTCATCGGCTTATGTGCTTGCTGAGAATGGTAGACAGAGTCTAGGGAGAGTTGACATTCTTCTTCTCAGCCCTAGGCCTTTTACACTGGTGAGATCTGACACGTCCCAGAACTGCGGTAAAATAGGGTTACGAGAACAATTTATGTCTGTGTTGCTCTAAAAATAATTTATCTCCTTATTGCTTCTCTGCATTACACACTTCCTGACAATCCTCCTGATTCCTCCTTCCCTTCGCCTTTGTGTATTTTGCACACTTCTATCTCTGCTTCCTCAGCTCTTTCTTTATAACAATTGAGAACTGTCACGCAGAGGCCAAAGCAAAACTACTTCTTGATTTAATTGTGTCTTAATCCTAGCTAGTACTTCAGCAGTTAATAGTTTGGAGAGACTTTCTGTCTCGCATTATGATAAATAATTGAAGCGTGGCATCTAACTTAATCCTTACAAGTCCTTAGTGTGATTGATCCCGGTTTTTTGTTTTTTGTTTTTGTTTTTGTTTTTGTTTTTGTTTTTGTCTTAGAAAAGAGGACAGAAACTAAAGACAGTATGGACCTTGCCCCCAAGTCTTATAGCTAGGAAGTGAAAACCTATAGATTCCAACGCAGGTTCTACCCCCAGAGCTCACCTGTATCGGGGGGGAGCGAGCTTTGAGGCCGGTGGTCTGCTTAGGCTACACAGAAGGATAGTGGGGTGTGGTTTCTGGATCAGGAAGCCTGGTTTGAATCTTGTCTTGGCCGATGACTATCTGGACAGTGCCACACAAACCAGCTCACCTCACTTAGCTTGCATTTCCAGCCTGTGATGTGGAAAATTATGCTGAACTCGGTGAGCAGGAATAATGTAAACCCTCAAGCAGCACATGGACAGAGGTTGGTAGTTTGCTGGTGTTATTATTTATGAGGCGAATACCACTTGCTCCCCATCCAGCCCTCTTCATCTTATACAGATGTTATCTTTGAAACACCACTGGGAATCTACCGTGAATGTAAGTGTCTAAATCAAGCAGTGCTTCTCAACCTTCCAAATGCTGCAAACCTTTAATACTGTTCCTCCTGGTGTGGTGAGACCCCAACCATAAAGATGTTCTCATTGCTACTTCATAGAACTTCCAGAACTACTTCCAGAACTCTGCTACTGTTACAAATTGTACTGTAAATATCTATGTTTTCCCGTGGTCTTCGGCCACCCTTGTGGTCATTCAACCCCTGAAGGGATCGCCACCCACAGGTTGAAAACCACTTCTCTAAAGGCTCCCTAATCATGCTGGGTAGCCAGAGGTCAACAGCGAATTCTAAAAAGGTCCCCCTGGCGTGCTCAGGAACATAAAACAGGGTTTCCATGGAACATTTCTAGAATAGTCTCCTTCCACCTGTCCCTTAAGAACCCGACGCTACATAAATACTTTGGATATGGGTCTAGACGAAGAGCCTCTGAAAAATTGGTAGAGAGTAGCGGATCCCTCCTGTCTTAGTAAGGGTTTCTATTCCTGCAACAAACACATCATGACCAAGAAGCAAGTTGGGGAGGAAAGGGTTTATTCAGTTTACACTTCCACATGACTGTTGATCACCAAAGGAAGTCAGGACTGGAACTCAAGCAGGTCAGGAAGCAGGAGCTGATGCAGAGGCCATGGAGGGATGTTCCTTACTG
>JADRCD010218210.1:0-26505 GCA_019843815.1 Montemys delectorum | reverse complement strand
TGAAAATTAAAAAATCACCAATAAGTTATATTTTCTTTTAAATAAATAAGACATTTTTTGCTTTAGTTTCTTTATAACTTATAATGAGCTTAAAATTATATATTTTTCCTGTTCTACCAACACCTAGATGTAATGTTAAAATTGTTTGTAATTTTCCAGCATTTATTTCTTCCAAATAAGATTATTATTTAATACTGATAACTTTTAGAATTTTGAATTTTCAAATATTTTTTGCTTTGATTTGAAATATTGAGAGGATTTTCTCATTTGCATCATTGAAGAAACAAAAGCAGATATATTGAATTTCCAGAGACTGATTTTTTTTTTTTTTAATTACTTTAAAGTAGTGGGGTTGGAGAGATTGATCAGTAGTTAAGATTGGAGTTTGGTTCCCAGCACCAACATAACTCCAGCTCCAGGAGATCTGATATTATCTTCTAGCCTCTGTAGGCATCTTCCCCACTGTACACAGACACACACACAATTAAAAATACAATAAATTATTGAATGGAATTTGTAATTCTGGAAAAAATATACATATACACATATATGTATGTAGTCTTTTACACGTTTAAATAACATTTGAGGCTGGAGAGAGATGGCTTAGGGGTTAAGAATACTTGGTGTTCTTCTAGAGTATCTGAGTTTGGTTTCCACATTGGGTGGCTTACTGCCATCTGTAATGCCACTTCTGTCCTCTGTGGACACCTGCATGCGTGTACCCATTTATACACAGATTCACACATACATACAAATAAACAAAATCAATCTTAAAAAATACAAGTAATAGAAAAATATTTTATAAGGTTTTTTTACCTGTATCTTTTTTTAAAGATGGCACTTTTTATATACTGATAAAGTAATTTTGTAAACATGTTTTCAGTAGTTCATTTTTTTTATAAGGTGACAATGGTCTGGACTCTGATGTGGAAGAGGAGGCAGATGATGGCTGTAAGGTGGCACCTGGTTTAATCAGTCAGTAAGTTAAAACACAAACACTTTCATTTTCAGTTAAAAATTCTTTTGCTATTCCTTTGAAGATCCCTGTTTTGAAAAAAAAATCTGTGTGTGTGTGTGTGTGTGTGTGTGTGTGTGTGTGTGTGAGTGAGTATATTGTCACATGTAGGTAAGGGGAAGCCAGAGGAGGACATCAGATTTCCTAGAGCTGGAGTTACAAGTGGTTGTGAGCTGCCTGAAGTGGATGCTGGGAGCCAAACTTGGATCCTTTGGAAGAACAAATGTTCCCAACTGCTAAGCTGTCTCTCCAGCCTCTCTTTGAAGATTATGATTGCTTTTCTGAGTGTGTGTGTGTGTTTGTGTGTGTGTATGTGTGTGTGTGTGTATGAGAACCTTTATATATATCTATGTAAAAGTTCATTTATCCTATTTATTTTTACATGTATGTTTATATGTGTATTGCTGTAAGTATGTATAATTAGAATATTTTGATGATAAAAAGTACTTGAAATTTTGAGAACCATTGCCATGGGCAATAGCATAATAAATACTACATGTTTAAGCTGAAGTTTAAGAAACTAAAACCTAAGAAAACCTAAGGAAAAAAATTTAAAGTGTAGAGAGAGCATTAAATCTATGTTTCTTGGCTACCTTGAGAGAGACAGTCTTAGTCACATTGTACATCTTGTTTTAAGTCATTTGACAACATAGAAAATGTCCACATTTTAAATAGTTTTAGTAGCTTTTCTTTTAAAATACTTAGTGTTAGTCTTTTTTTTTTTTTTTTTTTTTTTTTGGTTTTTTGAGACAGGGGTTCTCTGTGTAGCCCTGGAACTCACTCTGTAGACCAGGCTGGCCTTGAACTCAGAAATCTGCCTGCCTCTGCCTCCGAAGTGCTGGGATCAAAGGCATGGGCCACCACCTCCTGTTGTTAGTCTTTTATGTACTATAAAAATGCGTATTACTCAGTTTCTTAGCTTAAGTATTTATTAAACCTGGTTTTTTAGTACTTTTTTAAATTTTGTTTTGTTTTGTTTTTTCGAGACAGGGTTTCTCTGTGTAGCCCTGGCTGTCCTGGAACTCGCTCTGTAGACCAGGCTGGCCTCGAACTCAGAAATCCGCCTGCCTCTGCCTCCTAAGTGCTGGGAATAAAGGCATGCGCCACCACTGCCCGGCTGTTTTTTAGTACTTTTAAGTTTCTTCTTCCATACCCTTTTTCCCCTTCCTCTTCTGTTCCTTGTTTTTTAAAATTTTAGTGCCAGGAACTGAACCCAGACCCGCACACGTGCTGGGAATATCTGTGCCACCAAGGTGTGTTCCTAGCCCTTAGTGCCTTTGTTTTATTTCTTGATGTTACTTTGAGAATCTTGAATTAAGCTTTTGCTTGATTGCTTTTACCTTCCCTTTCTTCAATTCCCTCAATTGTTAAGGTATTTTTATTATTGTTACTATTATTTTTTATTAGATATTTTCTTTATTTACAGGTCATACGATATCTCCTTTCCCAGTTTCCCCTCTGAAAAAAAGGAAAAAAATAAAATAAAATAAAAATAAACAAAAACCAAACCCCTGTTGCCTCCCCCTCCCCCTGCTTACCACCCTACCCTCTCCTGCTTACTGACCCTGGCATTCCCCTACACTGGGGCATAGAACCTTCACAGGGCCAAGGGCCTCTCCTCCCATTGATGACCGACTTGGCCATCCTCTGCTATGCATGTGCTGTTGGAGCCATTAGTTTTTAAAGATTTATTTATTATTATACCTAAGTACACTGTAGCTGTCTTCAGACATGCCAGAAGAGGGCATCAGATCTCATTACAGATGGTTGTAAACCACCATATGGTTGCTAGGATTTGAATTCAGGACCTTTGGAAGATCAGTCAGTGCTCTTAACCACTCAGCCATCTCTCTAGCCCCTTTTAAGGTATTATTAATCTTTAATTCTTTGCTGTCTCATACTTAAACACTGGTGTTGCCTTTTTAGAGTGGAAGCCATTTAATAGTTGCCTAGTTATAAAAGAAGCTTAGTTCTCTTTAAAATTACAATAAGGCATTAGAGAGATGGCTCAGTGCTTATAAGCACTGGCTGCTCTGCTAGAAGACCTAGGTTTGAATCCTGGCTCCTGGGGGTCCAGCATTCTCTTTTAGCCTCCATGAATACTCGTCATTCATGTAGTGCATATATATGCAAGCATGCATGCAAGTCTGCCCGGGGCTGGCCCTGATGGGGTGTTTCTTTTTTATGGTTGGTTCTTCTTGAGGCAGCAGAGGGGGAAGAGCATAGGTGGAGGCTAAGACTTTGTCTTAAGAGAAATTTAGGGTTGCTGTATAATAAAAAATTTACTTAGCTAAGTCTAAGTTACTGTGTTATTGTAGCTGACCTGCCTTCTGTGATCCTCTGAGGCCAGGAACTGCAGTTCCTGGCACTTAGCACCTCATCCTAAAACAGCAGGAGATCAAGTAAAGGATTGATTGCTAGAGCCTTTTTCCTATTGTCCAGATGCCTCTTGCTTGTCAAGCTAGGGGGAAGTTTGGAGCAATAAACTTCTATTGAGCTAGGAGAAGAGAATAACATTCACAGAAGGAAAAACTTTTACATAAGCAAATATGCATAATCTCACATAAGTTCATATACAAACTCATGCATGCTCATTTATTTATTTATACATTTCCATTCATACCCAACTGGGCCCAGCTTGCATACATTCTTACAATTACATACTTACACACACACATGCATATGTTCTCACAATTATATACTTACACACATATCCATACTTACATTTGCATATGGAGCAAAAGACCCAGCACCGGTGCAGAAAGAGCTCACTCATTCTGGATGAAAAATGGAGCTCCAATCTTTATTACATAGAGAAAGAAAAGACTTCTACCCTTTTAATACTAAATGAATTAAACCCCATGTTTGTAAGAAAAAAAACTTTGTTTCTTTTAATAAGACTAAGCCTAGCCAGGCAGTGGTGGTGCACGCCTTTATTCCCAGCACTTGGGAAGCAGAGGCAGGCAGATTTCTGAGTTTGAGGCCAGCCTGGTCTACAGTGTGTGTAGCCAGGGTTACACAGAGAAACCCTGTCTCGAAAAACAAAACAAAACAAAACAAAACAAAACAAAAGACTAAGCCTGCCTTGTCCTTACCATGGGACCTGATCTGTGCCATAGTAAGGAGAAGCCTGCCTGCTCCTTCTACTCTCTGCAGCATCTTCTTTATTCCTTTTTCCCTCTGCATACTGCACATTGCTCTCTTAGTACTTTATGTTACCTAAAGTTTCTAAGTTATTCCACTCTGCATTCTCCTTCTAATCTAAAAGGTGTTCTGTCTAAAAACTTCTCCTCAGCTCAGTTCTTCTCACCTCTGTTCCTTTCACCTCACTCCCTCAGTTCTGACTCTTCTCTTTGTCCTCAGCCCTTAAACATCTTTCAGAATACATGATCACATGTTAAAAAGTTCATCAAGAGTTCACACAGAAAATCAAATCATAAACTGAAATAGAAGTTTACAACAGAGAATGTTTACATGCATATCCATTAGAAGTAATTATCTAGCTAAACATCCCATCATCTGTCTCAGCTCCACAGGTTCACTGAAGGTGAAGGTTTAAAACCATAACTAAGTTATAGTGAAGTTTTGTATAGATAAACCCAGTCAATATTTTATGTTCTGTCCTAGCACCTATAATAAATCATTAGTTCCCTTTTTATGATCTTTGGTTAATTGTTTTACAACCTCTTGGAATGTGCTCTGAGTAGGAGAAAGTCTGGTTACCATCTAAGAGCAATTAACTGGTGACACTTGGGAGACTGGCAGAGTTCTCATTGCACCTTTGACTATCAGAAAAGAACCTAATAGCAGTCCCATTATAAAAGAGCTTAATAACCACTGATATAATTTCAGGAATTCTTACAGGATCATCATTAAGACTTAAGTTATCTATTTACCTAGATAGCATCACTTCAAGATGGTACATCTTCATGGCTATGCAGAGATCTGCTCCAAAAGGGGTGTGATATTACTTAGTGATTATTATATATGTATAATAATAACAGGAAAAGCATATTAATAGCAAGAATCTTTCCTAAAATGAATCCTTTGCAGTCTTGCTTAATAGGGTTTACCTGTCACAGATTATATAATAATCCAAAGCAGGCCATTTCAGGATGATCACCTGCTAGTTATTAGCTTGTCCCATTATGACTCCTAATACAAATCACTAATACACATAAAAGAAAACTAAACATAAAATTGGAAGAAGGGCTAGCTGTGGATCTTAGCCCAGTGGTCATGTACTTGCTTACTATGACTAGACCTGCAATGTAACCCCTAGAAACAAAACAAAATTTAGCACTTTTGAATTATTATAATGGAAAAGTTTTACATAGCTACAAAGCCAGAGTCATAAACAACCCACTGTGTAATCAGACAGAAAACAGTCTTTTTGTTATGTGTTGCCAGATTGCAAACACAGGCTGAGCACCTTTAACCCAGAAATCTCAAATCCAGGATCTAGAACTTCTTGATTTTTATGTTGGCACTCAAAAAAGTTTTAATTTCTGGTTTGAGATCTTTAGTTTAGGGGTTTTCAGCAAGTGAATTGTATAACTTGTTACTTTATATAGAAGCTGCCAAGGCCTGGAATTCTGATGTTCTGAGCAGTGTGGACAGGAGACACTACACCTGTGTTTTCACACATTGTTATTGTAGCCAGCAGTGGAGCTGACAAGGACCATTATTGAGTTCTTTAATATTACTGGTGAATACCAGCTTTTATTTTTATTGTTTATTTCTTTTTTTTTATAGATAGTTTTTTTTAACTTTTATTGCATTGTGATGAGAAAAGTTACATGATTTCAATTTATCTGAATTTGTTAACATTTAAAAACATATTTTAAGTAAATAGAATTAAATCACAAAAATATGGAACGCTTCACAAATTTGCATGCCATCCTTGCGCAGGGCCCGTGCTAATCTCTGTACTGTCCCAGTTTTAGTACATGTGCTGCTGAAGCGAGCACGATTGTGTATTTCTTTAATGGCTATTTTTTTTAGAGTTCTTTTTATTTGTGTGTGTGTTTGAGCTTGTGTGAATGCATCTGTCTGCTGTGTGTATGTCACATGTGTATGGGTGTCAAATGGCCTGGAGGTAGAGTTATAGGCTGCCTTATGTGGGTGCTGGGACCTAAGCTTGAGTCCTCTGATAAAATTTTACATTTTACCCTGATCCATCTATCACTCTAGCCTTTTATTACTCATGATTTATTTTCAGATGGGTTCTCATTATGTGAGCAGTCTAGCCCTGAGCTCTAGGACTCAAGAGTTCTGTCTGCCTCAGCCTCTTTCTTAAATAGCCAAGTCCCCAGTACTATGCTACTACTACCAGGTTTGAACATTTAGTTAGGTCAATTTATCAGTGATACTGAGGGTCAAAGCCTTGGTGCATGCTAGGCAAATGCTCTGCAGCCCAGCATCCCCTCTTTAGTCAAATTTCCAAGCTACAGTAAACCAAAATTAACACTAATAACTAACATTAAACATTGTGTTACAACATTGCAACAATCCAGTATTATTCATGTGTCATTATTCATCCATTAGCTTTGTATAACAACCTTACAACATACATAATATCATTTTGTGTGTGGGGAATAAAGCCAGGTAAATTTGTGTGCCTTGGATTGTAGAAATGCCTATGGAAGTTAGTGGCAGTGTCTCTTAAGAAGTAGCTGCACGGCCGAGCAGTGGTGGCGCACACCTTTAGTCCCAGCACTTGGGAGGCAGAGGCAGGCGGATTCTTGAGTTTGAGTCCAGCCTGGTCTACAGAGTGAGTTCCAGGACAGCCAGGACTATACAGAGAAACCCTGTCTCAAAAAACAAAAACAAACAAACAAACAAAAAAATAGCTGCAGACTTTTTATTATTTATTTAAGTGTTCCTGCCTTGGTGGCTTTGAAATACTTAATCTTCCATAATAGCCATTGTGTTCATTTGTAAAGTGAAGATAACCCTTCATAAGACTAATATGGCTAGATTTTAATTAAGAATGATGTAGGCCAGTGAAATCATTCATTGGATAAGGCACTTGCTATCAAGTCTTATGACCTGAGTTCAATCTCTGGGTGTCATATATTGGAAAGAGAGAACTAACTCTCCAAAACTGTCCTTTTGACCTCCCCACAGGTACTCACCACAACTCTACATGCATACCTACAAAAATAAATGCATGTGATATATATACATATCAGTTGTGAATGAAGGAAACATCTTAGAGTGTGAAGCAAAGGTGCCAGGAAAGGAATGGGAATGTAGAGAATGCTACTGTTAGCTCTGGTGCTGACTTTTCTCCCCTCCTGCTTCAGGAGCAGACTACCCTAATAAGCAAACCTGCAGAGATAAGAAAGGAAACAGGTTTTCAGACAGAATGCCAGTAGGGCATTTCATTCTCCTTGCTGTTGAACAAAGTCTGAGGCACAGAATAAAGATACATTTGCCTTTTCTCAAAGCCTATAAAAGTAGTTTCATAGGCCTTTGCTGATAGTATTCTTTTGGATGTTACTTTGTGCTTAGAAGATCAGTTCAGCTCTTTTCATCCTAGAGGTGGTGAACTAGTTGGTAGATTCATTGTCACCACTTTTTCTGAGGTTCAGTAGAAGAATCAGCTTGGCATATTTAGTACTTAAACTTCCCATGTCCTATGATCTGCTGATACTCACTTTGACAAGTTCATGTCATCTGACCAGGCTGCATGCTAAGGGAATGCTTAGTCATGAGCAGACAAAAAAGGCCAAAAGGAACTTAGTAGCTTCCATTGAGTACTGAGCTAATAGAATATAGGAAAGAAGCTTCAACAAGCTAGTTAGACTGCTCCAGGAAATAGAACACAAATGTAATTTTGGAACTAACATTGTTCTGCAATTCTTATTTCACTAGGCTAACTGATAAAAGATTGGTTATGACTGGGAACTGAATCATTGCCCTGAACAGCCAACATGGGCAGATAAATATAGATCATTACCAAAAAACCTCAAAGAAAAAAAATGTAATTCACAGTTTTAGGAGACCTAAAACTAGGCAAACAAAAATACATTTTGAGTTTAAAAAATGCCTTAAGACCTTATAGGAAGGAATACTGAGAAGAGATCTTATAGGGTAAATTATGTCCTGGAGATTTCATTTATTGAGGTCTTACCAGCAGTGACTTAGAATGTATCCTTATTTAGAGATAAAAAGAGATCATAAAATTACAATGAAATTTTTAGTTGGGTGCTCATCAGATCTCACTGTGTCCCGATAATAAGTGAGTTGAATACACTGGAAGTCATGAGGGACTAATCTTTGTATCCATGCATCTGTGTTTGTAAGTAATGAAGGGGCTAGAATTGATTAGGGTAATTTCTGCTGCGTGCTGGTTTCTTTCAGGGGATGTCTTGGCTGCCAGACTAAAAAGAATGGAGGAAGAGTCAGCTTTTCTCTTGACTCTGAGTTGTACCTCATCTTCACCTCATCTAGCAATAAGCAAGCTGGGAGAGAGTGACTTCTGTTAATACCACAAACCCCAGTTAAAGGGAACATTTGTGTTTTTTTTTTGTTTGTTTGTTTTGTTTTTTTCGAGACAGGGTTTCTCTGTGTATCGATGGCTGTCCTGGAACTCACTCTGTAGACCAGGCTGGCCTTGAACTCAGAAATCCGCCTGCCTCTGCCTCCCAACTGCTGGGATTAAAGGCATGCGTCACCACCGCCCGGCTTAAAGGGAACATTTGGACATGAGAGAAAAAAAAAACCACTTATAAGTAGCCTAAGATCTTCCTTCACATTTAAAAGAAATTAAAAAGTAACATACTAAAGGAACTTTGAGAAAATGAAACAGCAAAGGTAAAAGCTCAAAACTTAAGAGACAGCAAACACACAGAGCTTTAGCCATTCGGAACTCGTCTTTGCTCAGGCCACACTAGAGGTCTTTTTGAGGTGAAGGAAATAAATGAAGGAGAGTTTTCTTGCAAAATACAGGAAAATCCCCACAAAAGTGGAGAACATGGGAAGTTGAGTGAAGTGTGTTGAAGATACATCAAAACAAAACAAGATAGATACATTCACACTTGAACTGCTTCTTGTATAAGTGAGCTTGTTTATTTATTCCAATGTATTTATTTCCAATGAAATGTTCTATAAATGCCAGCTATTCATAGGCAAATATGTCTGTGTTATTATAAATAGTATAATACCTAGAAAGAGATGAAAAGAATTTTCATTTACTTTATGATTTCTGTACACACTTAATATACAAAATCTTATAAGTAGTGTCAGAAAAGTATATGGGAGATTTAGGCCATTTCACTTGTGAATATATGTTTGTGAATATAAACAAATAGAAATATTAGCATGTAGATCCAGCAGTGTATCCAGTGAGTAATTACACTGCTGACCATGTAGGATTTATTTCAGGAGTTTTATAAGAAACCTTAATTATAATATCTACTAGGATAATTTATATCACTAAATTGAAGATTTATTTATTTATATATGTAAGTACATTGTAGCTGACTCTAGACACCCCAGAAGAGGGCATCAGATCTCATTATGGATGGTTGTGAGCCACCATGTGGTTGCTGGGATTTGAACTCAGGACCTTTGGAAGAGCAGTCAGTGCTCTTAACCACTGAGCCATCTCTCCAGCCCTGTATCACTAAATTGAAAGAGAAAAATTGTATGTCCATATAAGTATGTATAGAAAAGGCCTTTGGTACTGTTCAGCGATCACTTTACTTATATGTAAGGTGTAGAACATGTTGTTTTGATCCATTATGAAATGACTGTTAGGCAAGCAAATAAGCCTATCCATCACCTTGAATGGTTAGTTTTGTGTTTTGTAACAGCATCTAAAATCCAGTTCAATAAATTTCCTATGTTTATTTTTTTAACTACAGTCCTCACTATGCATTTTATTTCTTTACTTAGTAATTCTCTATAACTTCAACTTTGCTCACTTTGACCCATATCCCCTTTTCTCTTTACCCTGATAAATACTATTTTATTCTGTTTCAGTGTAGTTGATTTTTTTTTAAATTTAGTTATTTTTATTTAATGAGTGTTTTGCCTATATGTGTGTCTGCACCATGTGCATGCAGTGCCTGAAGAGGCCAGAAGAAGGTGTCAAATCCTGGAACTAGATTCTAGACCGAAAAATTCTGAGCCAACATGTAGGTGCTCTTCAAGAGTCCATGTCCTCTTCAAGAGCAGAAAGTGTGTAACTGCTGAGCCATTCTTTGAGCTGTATAGTTGAAGCTTTAAAGAGCTCCTGTGTAGTTGAAATCATGCTGTTTCTTGGCTTTCTTGTTTGTTTTGGTTATATTTTTCTCCTTCCCTCCCTCCTCCCTTTTCCCTCTCCCTCTCCCCCCCCCCCCCCCTCTCTCTCTTTCTCTCTCTCTCTCGATATGATCTCACTGTGTAGCTCTGACTGTCCAGGCATAGACCAGGCTCACCTTGAACTCACAGAGTTCTCTAGAACTTACAGGCTGCCTTTGCCTCCTGGGTACAAGGATTGAAGGAGTGTTCCACTGTGTACTGCTTTTTATTTATTTATTTATTTTTTATGTCTGATTTATTTTACTTAGTGTAATGGCTTCCAGGTTCATCCATGTGATTACAAATGCTTGGTTCTCGTTTTTGAGAGCTGAATACATATACACATGCATATATTCATGTGTGTATCTGCATATGGTATGTGTGGGAATGTGTGTGATGTATGTGATGTATGTAAGTAGGTGTAATAGGTATAAATATACTATTGTATACTACAATTTCTTTTTCCATTTATTTGCTGTAAGACTCATAGATAGTTACTATATCTTGGCTGTTGTGAATAAAATGGCAATGTAAACAAATGTAAATATATCTATGAGGTGCTGATTTCATTGATTTTTGGTATATATAGAGTTGCTTCTTTTTTTTCTTCTTTTTTTAACTTTTTTTGGGAATTTTCTATAGTGGTTGTATAATTTATATTCCTACCAGCTGCTTTCAAGATCTTATCTTTTATTCACATTCCTTATCCTAATCCTTATCTTTGTTATTTTTAAATATATAATTTAATGTTATTATTTATTTAGCGTGTATGTGTTAGAGTGTGTGTGTATGTGTTTTCTCTCCTTCACATTGTGGTTTATAGGCCTGGAATTGTGGGATTCTTAAGTAAAATAAAATCTCAGAAGCCAGAAAGGAACATTTGTGTGAAAATATTGAAAATGGTTGAGTTGGCTCACTAGCTCCACAAGCCAGCCAATGAGAGGCTGATTTCCAGAACCCAAACAAAAATCTGGATGCAATGCAGGAAATCCAAGGACTCCGACAGTGAGGTGGGAGGTGGAGACCAGAGAATAAACTCATGGCCAGCGAGCCAGAGGGCACAGCACAGCAGCAGAAACATCGAAGTCTGTGCCTTAGTAAAGTGGAAACCAAGAACTGACTCCTGAAAGTTGTCCTTTAACCTCCACATGTGTACTATGTCATGTGCCATATGTGTGTGTGCACAAAAATTTAAAAAGTAGTTGAATGTCCATCTATGGCAGAAAGCCAGGAACCTGGAAGAAGTACACATATTCTCCAACTTAGTGTTAGCCCAACTTTATTGTGGGACAGTTGTTTACCCATATTAACATTTTGTAATGTGGATACTTCCAGTGCAGTATTCAGGAAATTACATGAGCTATTTAGTGTTAATGTGAAACGAGAAGGGAGAGATAGGTAGATGCTGATAAGTAGATACTAAGTTAACACGGAGATAAGAGTAAGAAGTTCTGATGTGCTGTTACACACTGTCTTAGTAACTGTTCTGCTGCTGTGCTGAAACACTATGGCTAAGGCAACTCTTATGAAAGAAAGTATTTAATTGGGGACTTGATTATAGTTTTAGACAGTTTTAGTCCATGACCATCATGGCAGGAAGCAGACAGGCACATTGCTAGAGCTGTATCTGAGAGCTTTATATCTTGATCTACAAGCAGTAGTCAGTGAGAGAGATACTGGGCCAGGCATGGGCCTTTGAAACCTCCAACCCCACTCCCAGTGACACATCTACTCCTTCCCAAATGGTTCCACTAATTGTGTGTACCTATAGGGGCCTTTCTCATTCAAGTTACCATAGTAACTATAGATAACAAATCAGTATTGTATAGTTTAAAAAATAAAAAAGAAAGAAGTATGCTCCCCTCCATCCTCAACACAGGGTTTCTCTGTGTAGCCTTGCCTCTCTGTAGGATAGGCTGGCCTCAAACTCAGAGTTCTGCCTGCCTCTGCTTCCCAAGTGCTAGGATTAAAGGCATGTGCTGAATTACGAATATTTTTACCACAAAGAAATGACAAGGGCTAGTGAGATGGCTTAACAGTTAAGAGCACTTGTTCTTCCAGAGGACCTGGATTCAGTTCCCAGCACCCATACAAGGCAGCTCACAACTACCTCCAATTCTAGCCCTAGGGGGATCTGATACCTCTAGTCTCCACAGACTGCCCTGCCCCTGATATGCATGAATATACATAATAAAGTAAAATTAATACTGATAAATGTTTGCAGAGATAGTGTAACCTGATTTAAATATCACCTATTAGATGTATATATGGAAATTTTATATAGCACACTATTAATGATGCTTTTGGTTATCAATTAAAAACAGGCTTTGTTATAGATTACTTTATCAACTATTAACTAATGTGAATATTCTCAGCATGGTTAAGGTAGGCTAGGATAAGCTGTGATGTTTAGTTGGTTAGGCGAATTGAGTACTGTTTGAATTAACTGTTTTTATTTTGCCTGGTGCCTTATGTGGGTTCTCATTCTGTGTAGCTGAGGTTGGTTCTGTGTTCCTGATCCTCCTGCTTCTATCTTGTAGGTCCTGGCTTTATTGTTATGTACTATCATACCATATTTTCAGTATTTTCAGTTTAAATTGGGATTAAAAGCATCAGTGCTTGACATGCAAGGGATAACATCCTTATACCAGGCAAAGGTGGACTCCACAATAAATGAGGAGGTTAGTGATGTACTTTGAAGATGGAAGGAGCAACCACAAGCTAGGAAAAATAAATGGCCTCGTAGGGAGTGAAGGCATGCAGCAGTGTTTTCATTGAGGTTCTAGTCCCCTGGGGTTCCAGTTACATTGCTGGTCTGCAGAGCTGTTTGGGAGTAGATGTATCTTGTTTTAATTTTCTAAATGCGTTGCTACAGGAGCACCAGGAAACTAATGCACTATACTTGCTAAAACCTGGGCAATAAGCCAAAAGTTATATATACATTTTTTTTAAATGGTTTCTGTCTTAGTTAGGGTTTCTATTGCTGTGAAGAGACATTGTGACCACGGCAACTCTTATAAAGGAAAGGAAAACATTTAATTGGGGCCGACTTACAGTTTGGAGGTGTAGTCCATCATCATCATGGCAGGAAGCAAGAAGGCATACAGACAGACACAGTGTCTGAGAAGGAACTGAAAAGTCTACATCTTGATTTGTAGGCAGGGGGGAAAGAGAATGCCATACTGGACCTAGTTTGAGAACCTGAGATCTCAAAGCCCTGTAATTCACTTCTTCCAACAAAGCCACACCCACTCCATCAAGGCTACACTTGAAAAGGGTACCACTTCCAATGAGCCTATAAGGCCATTTTCATTCAAAACTATCTCATTCCACACCCTAGCCCCATAGGCTTATAACTATACACAATGCAAAATATATTTAGGCCAACTTCAAAAGTCCTGGTAGTTTATAATAGTTTCAAACGTGTTACAGTCAATTGTGAATCAATGTATAAGTGCTTAGAACTGACCTAGGGTCCTCTGCAAGAACACCATGATCTCTTAACTGTTGAGCTGTTTTTCCATTCCTACTTTACAAAACCGTGACTGTATAATATCTGAATTATTATAGTTTAAAAAAAGTAGTTTGGTACTTTTTTTTACATTTTTTTGTGTGTGTATTGTGTGTGTATATATGTATGTTTGAGTCAAAGTGTTATTTTGTAGCCTAGGCTGTCCTTGAACTTGTATCTTTGGCTTGTTTCTAAGTGCAGGGATTTTAGGTATGTGCCATCATGTCTGGTCATTTATCCTTTTTTGTTTTTATTTTGTTTGTTTTTATGTTGTGTTATCATCATCATCATCATCATTATTTGCTATGTCTGAGTGTGTAATGTGTGAGTGTGGGTGTGCGTGTACCATAGTGTATCTGTAAAAGTCTGGAGAACTCTGTGGAGTAGGTTCTCTGCTTTTGCCTTTATGTTGGTTCTGGGGCTTGGATTTAGGTCATCAGCCCTGCGTGGCCATTGCTTCACCTGCTGAGCCATTGCTTTAATCTATTTGTTTGATTTTGTTATCTGGTCTCCTTCCTCTACCTTACAAATGCAGAGACTCTAGGTGTGCTCAGCTCGAGTTATGGAGTTATTATGGAGATAATCTTAAACATAGAAGTTGTATTTCTTGTCTAAGGTCACCTTTGAAATGCTTTTCTCTTCCCAGACTTTGTACTTTCCTGCTTAAAATTTATTATTATTTTAAAAATATTTATTTATGTTTTTATTTTATTAATATGAATACACTATAGCTATCTTCAGACACACCAGAAGAGAGCAACAGATCCTATTATAGATGGTTGTGAATGCTGGGAATTGAACTCAGGACCTCTGGAAGTGCCTTCAGTGCTCTTAACTGCTGTGCCATCTCTCCAGCCCCATGCTTAAGTTTACTTACTGTTTCTCACTTACATTATGTTTTTTTAAAAGATTTTACTTTTAATTATGTATCTGTGTGTCTGTGGGTAGTACACACAAGTGCAGGTTCCTGCAGAGGCCAGAAGCATTAGTTCCCCGGATTTGGAGCTATATGTGGTTGTCAGCAGCCCAGTATGGGTTCTGGGATTAGAGCTTATCTTCTGGAAGGACAGAATGTGCTCCTGACTTCTTATCCCTTTCTTCAGTCCTGCTTACTTGAAAGGGGTTTTACTTTCAAAGTAACAGCAAACTAGGTAATTATGAGGGAATTTGATACTTGGCTATTTTGAAATTGATAAAAATTTGAAGTTGGTTATCTAGGATTTGTTGTTGTTTTTGTCAACTTGCCAGAAGCTCAAGTCATCTGGGAAGAGAAAACTCAATTGAGAAAATGCTGCCATCAGATTGGCACGTTGGCAGGTCTGAGCGGCATGCTTGTTTGGTTATGTGGGAAGCCTTTGCTCACTGATGATGGTACTACCCCTGGGCAGGTGGTTATAAAGGGAAGCAGACAAATCAATCCATGGGGAGCAAGCCACTACACGGCACTCCTCCATTGTCTCTGCTTCAAATCTTGGCCTGACTTCCCTTTACGATACTGTGTGTGTGTGTGTGTGTGTGTGTGTGTGTGTGTGTGTGTGTGCAAGTAACCTCAAGCTGAAGCCAACCTTTCCTCTCCAAGTTGTTTTGGGCATAGTATCATAGCAATTGAAACCTAACTAGGACAGTTGAGTTTAATGGTAAATATTTATAATTCTGGCTCTCAGGACTCTGAAACAGGAAGGTAATAAATTCAGGGACACCCTCGGCAATGTGTAAGACCCTACCTCAAAAAAAAAAAAAAAAAAAAAAAAGAATAGTAACAATATGTAGGAACTCTGAGTATCTAATACCCATGATTTCTAAATCACTGAAAGGAAACAAACAAGCTAACTTATATTGCATATAGTCTAAAGTTTACCATTTCAACTTTCCTAATTAAGAATTGTGTCGAAACTTATGAAATTTACAGATTAAGATAAATTGCAGAGCCCAGGAATTAACATGGTATATCCATCTGGGGATTGGCTAGAAGAGAAGCTTTATTACAGTTAAAATCATACTAAAGATGAGAAGAGTTGTTTGGCCTATAATGTAATATGATTATGCGCTAAAGAATGTGTTTGTAATGAAATTTAAGCCTTGAATAGTACAGTAAAATAATCAGAATGGAGATTTTTATGTGTAAAGGATAAAAATACAAACACTTTAGGGAAATCATAGCATAGTTTTAGAATTGTTATTGCAAAATACCTTTTTATGAATTTTAAATGAATGTGTTTTTATTGCAGGATATGCCAGTGGAAATGAATTTATATTTCCCTATAGGTAATGAGCTATGTGGAAATGGTATTGTAGTTTTAGAGAATAAGAACATTTGAAATTCTCAGAGTAAGTTACACTGCTGGATATATATGTATTCTGGAGCTGTTCCAGCCACGCCTCACATTCTTTTAGCAGTGGGTATGCTTTGAATTAACTATCAAATCCAACTTTTAATTTTAACTTTAATATACAACATATACTTAAACTTTGGATATACATATACCACATTGAACCTTTTTTAAAAAGTTAGAATTTGTAGGAAGACTTGGTCTTTTTTTTTTTTTTTTTGAGACAGAGTTTCCCTATATAGCCTTGGCTGTTCTGGAACTCATTCTACAGACCAGGCTGGCCTGGAACTCAGAAATCTGCCTGCGTCTGCCTCCCAAGTGCTGGGAATAAAGGCGTGCGCCGCCACCACCACCTGGGTACGACTTGGTCTTTTTAAAAATTACTTTATTGGCCATTGAGATGGCTCAGAGGGTAAAGGCCTCTGCTTGTTGAACTTGATTACCTGGGTTTAGCCTCTGGGACCCACAAGGTAGAGAGATTTGGGTGCTATAAGGTGAGCTCTGATTTCCACATGTGCATTGAGCAGATAGGTGACCCCTCCCACACAATAAGAAGAACCTCAAAGGCCTTCTTTGGGTAAGATGGTTCAGTGCATAAAGGCCTTTGAAGCCAAGTCTGGCAGCTTGAGTTTGATCCCAGAACCCCATGGTAGAAGTAAGACAACTGACTTCTACAAATTGTCCTCTGACCATCCTGCACATGCCTGTCATTACATACATGTAGACAAAATAAGATATTGTAAAAAGTAAATTAAAAAATAGCTTTATGTCTTTAATTCCAGGAGTGAGATACAGTTTCAAAACAAAACAAATAAAAGTGTTACGTCTACAATTAAAATACATGGTACATTAATTCCCTTTCTTGTTGATGTGACAGTGATAAAATATCCAATATAAGCAACTTCAGGAAGAGTTTGTTATTTGGTTTACACATACGAAGTGCGGCCTGTGGCAATAGGAAGGCATGGCAGCAGCAGCATGAGGCAGCTGGTCACGTAGGACAAAGACGGACAGGTGCTGATGCTTTCCTTCTGTCAGTCAGTCAGGGCACCAGGATGAGGGATGGTGCTAACCACGCTTAGTGTGGGACTTCCTTCCCCATGTAAACAAACTGCAAGTACCCTCATCAACACACTCAGAAGTGAGTTTCCATCTTGATTCTAATTTAGTCAAGTTGACAATAACATGGAGATCCTGCCTGCCTCCCTCTCTCCTTCTCTCCTTCTTCCCCTCCCTCCCTTCCCCCCTCCCTCTCTCCATTTCTTCTTCCATCCCTCCCTCCTTCCCTCCCTCCTTCCTCTCTTAGTATTCTTGGAGTTCCTTAAACTTTAACATGGTTAAAAGCATCAGTTGGTTTTATTTAGTTACTAGTTTTGCAGTACTGCTTATTAGTTATCATGCATTAGTTTAATGTATTAGTTAGGTTTCTTTATCTATAAGCTATTCCACCTTCAAAAGAAGTTTCCTATCTATTTAGAGTAAGGCCAAATACTTTGGAAACTAGAATTAGAGGATGTAATGAATAAATGGTGAGGGCTTGATGATTGCTTGGCAGTAAAGGTTTTAGTTTAGGAGTCATTGGGCTCTTTTGTCTTAAGAGCGGCAACTAGAATTTGTTTGTGACCACTTGTCAGTTGTTGAACCACAGCAGTGATGTGTCATGGACTCTGTTGTTGATTGGTTTAATAAACTTTTATATATTCAAGTAATAGTCTAGTTACAAAGCTCAGACTTTTAGAACCTTGAATTAAGCTTTTGCTTAATTGCTTTTACTTTCCGTTTATTGAATTCCCTCTATTTTTAGGGTGGTATTATTATTATTATTATTATTATTATTATTATAGATTTATTTATTATTATATCTAAGTACACTGTAGCTGTCTTCAGACATACCAGAGAGGGCATCAGATCTCATTACAGATGGTTGTGAGCCACCATGTGGTTGCTGGGAATTGAACTCAAGACCTCTAGAAGAGCAGTTGGTGCTCTTAACCGCTTAGCCATCTCTCCAGCCCAGGAATGGGTTTTTCAATAGCCAATTTTATTAAACTTAAATATTAAAATATTTGAGTACTATGAGTACCCCTGAGCTTGATTAATAGGCAGCACAAGTTTACATTACAACCAAATATTTCTGTCAATGGATTTTTTAAAAAGGAGGGTCTAAGATAGACCTGAGATATGGGCTTGTTGGGAATGATACATTTGGAAAACTGACTTGTGATTCAGTCAACTTCTGCCGCTACTGTGGAGTGTATGGCATTGTTATGTTTAGTTGTAAAAGTATGGAATAATTTTAACACATAAAAAGACAGTAGGACTATGGACTCACACTTGCCACTCACTTTCTCTGCTTTAAACCTCCTCTCATCTTTTCCCAGTCTGATTATTTTAAAGCAAATTGTGACCCAGTTGTTTTAAAATGAGAAGCAGATAGAAACTTTTCCAATATCCCTTAAGAATATTTCTTAGCATGTATACAGGCTAGTTTTTATGTCAGCTTGACACAGCCTAGAGTCCCTTGGGACGAGATCCTCAGTTAGGAAATATCTCCTCCACATTGGCTTGTAAACAAGCCTGTGAGGCTGCTTTTTTGATTGTGATTCATTTGGAAGGTACCAGCCGATTGCGAGTGATACCACCCCTGAGCAGGTGGTCCTAGGTACATACAAGAAAGCAGGCTAAGCGAGTTGTGGGACGCAAGCCAGTAAGCTGCACTCCTCCATGACATCTGCTTCCAGTTCCTACCCTAAATATCTGCCCTGATTTCCCTCAGTGATGGATTATGACCCGGGAGCTGTAAGATGAAAATAAACTTTGTCTTTTCCAGGTTGCATTAGGTTTTGGCCTTTTAACACAGCAATAGTTATCTTAAGATGTGAGTGAACTTTTCAATGGCTGTAGGTGGGATCCTCATTTTAATGGTCTATATGGTCTGCCAGTTGATTACACATGGAGAGCTTTGAGGGACTTGAGATTATTTGTTGTTTCAGTAGTTATTTAAAAATTTATTTCTGTTGTTGGTATCACTGAAATCTAATTATTATACTAGACTGCCATTTTTTTTGTCAGTAGAATACATGTCTATTCATGTCACCTAATTTTAATATTTGATATATTTTTCCATAATTACTTCACCTATTTTCTTATATTTTTAATAAATTAGATACTTTGAAAGTAGTGTTTTTTTTTTTTTTTAATTTCTAGAAAATTCCCACAAAGCTCTTTTTCTTTTATAAAACAAAACTTGGGGTAGTCTTTCAGTATCTGTGACACTCATTTCGTACTCTCAGTTTTCTACTTACAAGGTCATTTTGAAACCCACTACTTTTCTAATTAATATTTTGATATATTGGGGAAAAGTAATTTATCCTATGTATTATCTTTTTTTTTTTTTAAAGATTTATTTATTTATTATGTGTAAGTGTACTGTAGCTGTTTTCAGATACCCCAGAAGAGGGCATTAGATTTCATCACTGATGGTTGTGAGCCACCATATGGTTGCTGGGATTTGAACTCAGGACATTCAGAAGAGCAGTCAGTGCTCTTAACCGCTGAGCCATCTCTCCAGCCCCATATGTATTATCTTACCGGAGTTTATCTGAGTGCTCCTTCAGGGTTTTATCTGACTTGTTCTGTGTTCCTTAGATGTTCTTATAAGGTGGAACTTATTACTACTGTATATATTAGCTTCCTGTTGCCAGTGTGAAAAGTTACAGATAGGATTGTTTAAACTAACTCATATTTATTACCTCCTTCAGTATGCTTTGTTTCGTGTTGTGTTGTTTTATGGAGGCAGGGTCTCACTGTGTAGTGTAAGGTGACCTGCAAATCACAGTCTTCTTCTGCCACCTCCTGGATGTTAGGTCTGCTGGCTTGACTGTAGGCGAGAACCTCCACGCCTGGCGTGTCCTTTTATCTTACAGTTCTGGAATCAGTTTTACTGGGCTAATGCTGTGCTGTCAGCAGGTTAGCCATTTCTTTGACTTCATGGCTACTAGGTGCTGCCTATCCCCCTTGGCTCATGAATGGCTCATGAACCCTTCTTTAATTTTCCAGCATGTGATGTTACCTTCTTTTCTGTCTCTGACTCTTCTCGGCTCCCTCTTACAATAACTACTATAATTGGACATATCAGGGTGGTACATGAAACTATATTTCAGCATTTGTAAGCACATCTACAAAGTCTCCTTTTCCACGTAAACAACATTTATATATGTTATAGAGATTAAAAAGTAGGCGTTTATTGGCCCCTACCAAAAATAAAAACAAAGGGTATACGCATATATGTTTTTATGCATATAATATAGTGTCCAGAAGTATAAAATGATAGTAAAAACCTTTGTATTTTATCTTCTCATCTTGGAGAATAAAGATACCACAACAAGTGTGCAGTTAGAAATATGTTGTTTTCCCAACTTTTTACTCCAGTCCTTGAAAGTATTTTGGCTTTTTGATTTTGGTCATGCACTGCCTTTACTGAAAATTTCCACATTTAAAATAATAAATCTATTTTGACTTGAGAGTGTACACTACTACTTTTTATAATAAGAAAGAAATGTTTTATTGCCTTGTAGTGAAACTCTGGGTAAAGCTAGATATGGTAGTGTAAGGTGGGAGGCTAGGCAAGAGGACTCAGTTGGCAGGGTAAGCTACTGTGGCAGGGTAGCAAAAGTGTACTAAAAGGAAAGCAAAACAGACTTCTGAATGATAGCTGACTTTCTACTCTGACATAGATAAAGCTGTTTAGTGTGGTGCGTTATTTTTGGTGTTTCTACTTAGAGGACTGTTTCTATGAGCTGTAGAGTTTGTATCGTGATACAAGTGAGGGCTCACAGGCTTACGGTGGCCTCATTTTAAAGAGACACAGTTTACTACCAGCTTGACATTTGGCAGACTGTTTAACTTCTTGGCCTCAATTTCCTCATCTGAAGAATAAAATTCTACCTCATAGAACATTATGATGATAAAATGGGGAAAGGATTGGGCATCCTTAAAATTGCAATATGGTAAACATTGAAAAATATTACTATATTACTGGACAGTTTTTTTTTTACTATGAATCTATCATAGTAACTTTTAAAATTCCAGTTTACATTGATGAATAGTGGGCGTTCCCCAATTCCTTTTGTTATGAAACCCAAAGAAAGCTGTGAAATGTCTTTTTATTATTTTTTACTATTTTATAAAACATAGTTCATTGCTTATGTGTCTTTTTTTCCTCTTATAAAAAATGTAGCTATGTCTTGATATGGTAGTGCATGCCTTAATGCCCAGTTTGCCAAGCATATTTTACATAATAAGGTGGCCATGAGCCTGTGGGAGGTAAAATATTATGTCCTAAATGCAAAATGTCTCCCAGAGGCTCACATGTGAATACTTGGTTCCTAGCTGGTGGCACTGTATTGGGGGTGTGTGGAACCTTTAGGAGGTGGATTCTAGCTAGAGAGAAGTGGTCACTTGGTTTTTGGTTCTAGGGTTATAGTCTGGCCCTGCTTCCATTTTCATCTTCACACACCTCCAGCCTCAGCTGTTACCTAATAAGCAGCTACTGTATGATACTGCTGCTCTAGCCGTGAGTCCTTTCTGTTGCCTAGCTTCCTTGTCGATGGACACTTTTTTTGTTTTGTTTTGTTTTGGATCAGATATTTGATAACAGTAGTGAGAAACGTAGCTAGTACAAAAGGTTCTATTTATTACACTTACAATAATACTTTTTTTTTTCTCACAAATGAGACCACAGCCTTCTCTGAGTTTAATTCTTCACATATATAGTAAAGAACTTACTATGCTTTTAGGTAGCAAATACTAATAAACTGGTTATTTGCACACATCTATGTTCACATGCACTTAAAAAATTATTTTTAGGGTCTAAAAATTAGAGTAGTCTACCTAACATAGTTTACTCTGAAAAAACAAAGTAATGTTTTCAGAAAACCTTAGGGGAAGTGCAGTGGAATCATT
This sequence comes from Montemys delectorum, assembly GCA_019843815.1. NCBI lineage: Eukaryota > Metazoa > Chordata > Mammalia > Rodentia > Muridae > Montemys > Montemys delectorum. The sequence goes on along the minus strand of JADRCD010218210.1, from coordinate 4,394 downwards.
GACAATATCATGATCTATAATATTTAATAGTATCTGACACTTAAAGTTATGGTACCTGGTGATTCTACTTCATGTTTGCATATTTAGATAACTTCTAAAGTGATATTTTGTTAGATTTTATTATTGGAAAATACATGAAAACAGGACTATGTGGACATAGCAAAAAGAAGACACATTGTTGGTTCTGTTTAGTTACTTTTTATTTAGAGGATTGCTTGTTAAAAAAACCTTGAGTTACAAGCAGTAATTTATGCCACATATTTTCAGAGAATCATAGGCCTGAGAAAGAACTGGACTGTGGGAACGCTTGACTGTGAATTATATCCTTTGGGAAAGTGGGTGGAAGTGAGCTTCCCTTTGCTTAGGGTAGACTTGAATGTTGGTGTCTTTTGTTGAAGGGCTACAGTAGAGATAAAACTTGATTTGTTACTTGGAAAAGCTTTGTGAAAAAATTTTAACAATTTTTGGGTTGTTTTCCTTCTTCATACAGTGTTTGAAGGTTACAGTTGACTGCCACTTGGAAGGATTTATGAGTCACTGATGAGGGGCTGGGTCTGAACTCTGGTATCTCATAGAGCACTGAGCACCACAGTCAACCATTTCCCTAGCTCATTACTAGTCATATGAGGCTGGCTTTGTTAACAGTGTGTTTGGGACTCAAACTACTAAATTTGAATTTTAGTAGTTTCTTCTCACTGCTGAGTAGTTAGTTCTTCATCCTGTGGGTGTATCAGCTTTTAATTCCCCAATTGAGGTACATTAAGAATAATGGCATCTCACTGGTATTTACAGCTTAGTCTCCAGACCCTGAGAACATACTGCTTTATACAGCAAATAGACTTTAGATATAAGATTGAGGACATTGATAGGATTCTTATCCTAGATTATCCATGTGGACCTCCTGAAGTCATCTGAACCCTTCTTAAAAGTTGAAGAGAAAAAGAGGAATAAGAAAGAAAGGATATCAAAGGTTGAGGTTGGTAACCACCTTAAGTTTTCAAACAAGGAAACAGAGATTTTAGTCCTACAACCTCAACCTCAAGGAACATAGTTCTGTCCAGAACCCAAAAAACAGACAATGGATCCATACCTAGTCCTCCAGATCCTTGGGTTGTAGTCCAGCAATATATATACCATACTTCTGACTTGCAGAATATGAATATAGTGCATTTATGGGTTTTTGTTGTTGTTGTTACTGTTTTTTTGAGTTTCTCTGTATAATAGCTCTGGCTGTCCTTGAACTTGCTTTGTAGACCAGGCTGGCTTCAAACTCACAGAGATTCACTTGCCTGTACCTATTGTTTGCTGAGAACAAAGATGTGTGCCACTGCACCTGGCAAATTTATGCTCTTTAACCATCAGCTATCTCATAATTTGTTACAGCAATGATAAAAAAGGCCATAAGGTGGTTTCTCATTTTTAATGATTTTAAGCAAAGTCACAACTAACATTTAAATGCAAGCTTTTGTGTGAACAAACCTGCTTTTTTGTATTAAAGGAAATACCTCGGATCAGGATTGTAGTGCCATTTCTGCATCCTTGCTTGTCAACTCTGAGAGTTCCATTTGTTGGTTGTTTTGGTTTTAGCCTTCCTAAGATGTGCAGTGTATCACATTGCAGTTTTATTGTGCATTTTCCTAATAACAAAAGATGTTGGATTCCAGTTGCTTTGTCTATGTGGCATCTCCATGTCTTCCTCAGTTGAAGGCATTTTCATATTTTATCGCTTCTTATTATGATTTTATTTTATTTTATTTTTTATTGGCTATTTTATTTATTTACATTTCAAATGTTATCCCCCCTTCCCAGTTTCCCCTCCACAAACCCCCTATCCCACTCCCACCTCCCCAGCCCTGTTTCTATAAGGGTGATACACTACCTACCCACCCACTCCCACCTTACCAAATCTCCATAGGACCAAGGGCCTCTCTTCCCATTGATGCCTGACAAGGACATCCTCTGCTACATATAAAGCTGGAGCCACGGGTCCCTCCATGTGTACTCTTTGGTTGGTGGTTTAGTCCCTGAGAGCTCTGTGGGGTTCTGGTTAGTTGATAATGTTCTTCCTATGTGGTTGCAAATTCCTTCAGCTTTTTCAGTCCTTCCCCTGACTCCTCCATTGGGGTCCCATGGTTGGCTGCAAGCATCCACATCTGTATTGGTCAGGCTCTGGCAGAGCCTCTCAGGGGTCAGCCAAACCAGGCTCCTGTCAGCAAGTACTTCTTGGTATCAGCAATAGTGTCTGAGTTTGACGTTTGCAGATGGCATGGATCCCTAGGTGGGGCAGTCTCTGGACGGCCTTTCCTTCAGTTTCTGCTTCATTCTTTGTCCCTGTATTTCCTTTAGATAGGAACAATTCTGTGTTAAAATTTTTGAGATGGGTGGATGGTCCCGTCCCTCAACCGAGGGCCTTGCCTAACCTCTGGATATGGTCTCTGTAGATTCTCCCCTTTGTTGAGTATTTCAGCTAATGCCATCCCCATTGGGTCCTGGGAGCCTCTTTCTTTCCTGGCATCTGGGACTTTCTAGTGGCTACACCTAGTTCCCCATCCCTCATTGGTACACACTTCTGTTCAATTTCCTGACCCTCTGCATATCATCCCAGTCTCCTCCCGCACCTGATCCTCCCCTCCCTTCTTCCCCTCTCCTTCCCTCTCCCTCCCATGATTATTTTGTTCCCTTTTCCAAGTAGGATTGAAGTATCCACACTTTGGTCTTCCTTCTTCGTAGCTTCACATGATCTGTGAGTTGTATTGTGAGTATTCTGAGCTTTTTGCCTAATATCTACTTATCAGTGAGTACATACCATGTATGTTCTTTTGTGTCTGGATTAACTCACTCAGGATGATATATTCTAGTTCCATCCACTTGCCTGTGAATTTCATGAAGTCATTTTTTTAAATAGCTGAGTAGTATTTCATTGTGTGAATGTACCACATTTTCTTTATCCATTCCTCTGTTGAGGGACAACTGGGTTGTTTCCAGCTTCTGGCTTATTGTAAATAAGGCTGCTATGAACTTAGTGGAGCCTATTATGATTTTATAGTTCATCTTAAGGGAAAAAACTTTTGGTTTTTGCTGCAAGTTCCATAATGGTTCCTGTTTATCATGGCATGGAACATAAAACAACTGGAGCAGAAGTCTGGCCTCTCACATTCTTTTGGTATCTTAGAAGCAAAGAGAGAGCATGACATATGGCCAACCTATAAAATCTCAAAGTGCACCTCCAGTGATGTACTTCCTCTGTAAGAGTCTTCCTATTAGAAGTTCCACAACCTTCCTAAACACTCTAATCATCTGGGGACCACGTGTCAAACACATGAGCCTGTAAAAGAAGTCTCACATTCGAACCACAGTGTAATTCTTCTGTATTCTAGATTGAAGTTGAAATTGTTTTGTTGTGGATAAAATTTAGTACATTGTCCAGGCTGGGGTCAACTCTGGGGGCTTAAAAGTTCTCTTGCATCAGTTTTCAAAATACCTGGCATTGCTGGCACATTCCAACTACCTCGCTTGGATACATGTTCTTTCTCTGATATGTGTATGCAAAAATATTTTCTCCAGTCTGTTGTTTGGCTTTTCATTGTCTAGTCTTTTTGGAAGAATAGAAGGATTAAATTTTGATGAAATCCAACTTAGCATTATTCTTATTTTTAGGTGATGATTTAAAATTATTTTATTTGTTATATGTATATAAGCGTAGGTACATGGGCCATGGTTCATGGGTGGAGGTTAGGACAACCCTGGAAAATCTGTTCTCTACCATTGCACGATCTAGTTGTTGCACTTAGGCTGTCAGGGTCACCGAGTCTTCTCACAGCTCTAGGTCTGGGTTTTGGTAACATCTTTGCTTATCCTAGCATAAACTAGAAATTTTTCTCTGTCTTCCAAAGACTTACATATTTAGACATTTGGGTCTGTTTCCATTCAGAAATACTATTTGTACATGTTATAAAAATGGAATAAAATAATGTGCAAGCTGTCTAACTTACTAAAAGCATTGAGTCAAAGACTATCCTTTTTTCATTAAATTTCCTTTGTTTTATACTGAGGAGTGTGGAGAAAATCCAACACTATACCCTTTGTTTTACCAGTTTACCTGATTTATGCTAGTTGACCTTTACCCTGCAAGAAAAATCATCCTATCTTTGTCCTGTTTATCTTTTTGTTGAAAGAATTTTCTAACACTTTATATTTTCACAAGAAATTGATTCCTCTTCCTCTCCCTTTAGAACTATATATATTTCCAGGGCTGGAGAGCTGGCTCAGCATCAGAACACTTGCTGCTCTTGCAGAGGACTGGACTGAGTCCCCAGCACCCATGTCATCTGGTCCCAATTTCCTGTAACTCTAGCTACAGCAATCAGATACCATCTTCTGGCCTCCATGAGCAC